>OZ012661.1:109154456-109347584 GCA_963942545.1 Oxycera nigricornis | reverse complement strand
GCCTCTTCAGTTTCGGGAACAAGAAAAAGTCAAAAAGTTACGACCCTCTGGAGCAAATTTGGATGGTCACGGACAGAGTCTAGCAACTCCTTAGCAATATTAATGCGATGCTGTTTTTGGTCGAAATTGAACAATTTTGGTATGAATTTCATGGCGACCAGTCTCAAGCCAAAATCATTGGTAAAAATCGAATGGCACGAGCAATCGATTTACTTAGGTCCTTAGCCACTTCTCTAACGGTGATTTGACGGCTGGCCAATACTATTTTCTTCACTTTATCAATGATTTCGTCTGTTGTTGCCGTGCTCGGGCGTCCGGCACGCTGTTCGTCGTTCACATCTTCTTGGCCCTCTGCGAACATTTTGTATCACCGATAAACGTTGTTTTTATCCAAAGTAGTTTCACCATGTGTCACAGTCAACATTCGGAATGCGTCCGCGCACTTGAAGCTGTTTTTCATACAAAATTTGATACAGATTCTTTGATCCATTTTTTGAAATAGACAAAAATCGATGCCAAGCTTAAACACGTCTAAGCAAAGTAGCTGTCAAAATCTAATTGAAGATTCAAAATGGCTGAACTTGTCAGCATAAGTGAAGGACATAAGTACCCGGATAACGCCAGGAAAATGTCAAAAATCGAACACAAGTAGCCCATGGATATTCAAAATTCACGATACTTTTTGAACAGATCTTATATATATCATATATATATATATATATATATATTAATATTATTCCTACAAATTTCATCGTATAGATGAATGCTTCATAAAAGTCATAAAAAAGTTTCAGTACAATAGCTATCCTCGATTTTCTTTAAGTTTGAAAATTCTCCTATTTTTGGAGGTTCTAGACAAGGAAGGGCCCTAAATTTTCTTTCCTTTTTGATATTCATTAAAATATACCTATATCATTCCAACAATAGATAATATCGATAATATTTTGCCAGGTGAAATTGCACAAACATCATTTCAAGCAGGTGATGGTGGTAGTAGTGGGGGCATTGGTGTCACAACATGGTTTCATGCCGGTGCATCATCATATAGTTGTCCGCGAGGCACAATTTCACGAGGTTTATACACTAAGCATTAACGTTCTTACTAACAAATTATTATTTTCAACAAAAAGATTTTCAATCAAATGATACATGCATTTTCTTTCACGCCTAATCGATGTTTCGTGTTTCTAACTATAAAAATTAAGTGCGACAACCACACATTTTCTCTTGATTGATGCATTCTGTTAACGTTGCACTCCTTTCAACCAGTTTTTCTGATTTATCTATTGTTTCAACAAATTTATCTGTTCTACTTATAAGGACCACCAATCTAGAGAGGACATGTTCCATCGATGTATCATTTATACTCAATTTTAATCATCGCAAATCATCTCCATCAAATCATCGAAAATCTAATTTGGACATACAGTTAACATCAGCGTTCTTTTATTTCAATTTTAACTGACTGTACCTATATTACCCAGCCTTGTTATATATGTATGTGTATATTTGCCTTCTCAATGTATGTATAATATCTAGTTTTGTGAAGCTTTATGAGATAGTATCATTTAAATTTCCAAGCAATATTTTTGAGTCATAAAAAACGTGCCGAATGGGTCCATTTAAATACAGTTTATAAAATTATTTAAAATAATAAGTTTAAGCCACAAACGGAAACAACATCTCCTGAACAAATTATTCAACATTATTAAGAACTTTATCGACTTATTCAACATAATTCTATCAACGTTTCTACAGGAGTTGGTCTATTGTTGATGAAGAAAAAAATTTATATGCGCCCGCGAGATGGCAAGTAATTAGATTAGTTATTTGTCCTGTTTCCGCAATAAGCTTCATTCTATTACGCAACATATGCAACAAGCGCTATTAACACATTTTCTTTAGCGCATTTCTAGAAGTCTCAGTGTTTTTCTAATAATTATTTGTGGAAACTAACAAATTATTTTAATGTTTTATCAAATATTCAATGCTTAAGCAAAATATATATTAATACGTATCATTGCGTAGTGAAGAAGTGAAAGAAATTTAATACATGCTTCAAAATTGCTTATTTACTGCCACATGTTCATTTCCATTCTGAAATTTTATCTTTGATATCCTCAACGGAATAATGAGAAACGCAATGATGTAAAACAGTATTGGATTGTTTCGTATGCAAACATGTGTTCCTTTACATCCAACAATTGTCTAGGCCTTTCCTTGATGAGTACACATTCTAAAACAATTAATATGATAATTAATGCAGAGATCAGGACAAAAAGGTGGCATGATGCCAAAAAAGTGGCATCATTATTTTGAGACAAAAAATCCAAAGCAAAGAAATTTCAATAGTTTTTTAAAAAATTCTTTTCATATGCAGCGTAAAAAGTTAACACTTACAAATTATTCCTGTTGAATAGTCGAGTATGGGTTTACTAAACAAAATATGCTTAATGCACTTAAATAAATAATAAAAGAATAAATAAAAAACAGTATATTCTGCAAGAGAACGTTCGTCATTATTATGATACTGCTTTGTAAATATAAATATTAATTTGAATATTTAAAAGCCTGTTTAAATAACCTACAGATTTACTCTTGCAGTAAAGATTGTCTAACTGAAACTACTTTCAATATTTATTACGAAATAACACTTCGGCACAAACCTTTCTTGTGAATACATTTTTCCTACATGTTAACCCCTTTCTATTAAAATCTATCCAACTAACAAATCACCATTTAAATTTAAATTAAAAACATAGTGGACGATCAACATGGTCTAACACCAGCCCCAAATTCATTTGCTGGTTGTCCAAGTCGATCACAATCGAATACTAACGACAGCGGAAATGGAAAGTATCTCTCAGTGCCTGGAAAATCCACGAATACATTGAATCCTGGTAAATTTTCAAAACTATTCGTTAAAAGCAAACAAAAAGTGATAAGTTCTCAAGTTAAACGAAATGAATGAAATAAACAAAAAGATAATTAATGTTCTACCCGTTAAAAGGAAATTGAATGCATTTCTTGAATTTTCTTTTGTGCAATTGGTATCTGTAAATACGTTCCAAATTTCCTGTTTTGGACGAACATTTTTCTTTTATAAAATAGTGGGCGCCTTGAGAGATATTTTTAAAATAAAACTTAGTTTCTAGCGAGTGTTCCTGTACATGAAATAATAGTTGCGTAGTCTGTATTTTTTTGCATTGCTTCAACTAGCTTCCATCATTTTTAGAAAGTAGTTTTCTCAGTAGAAAAGAGTATAATTTTGCCTCTGAATGTCAGAATGTATCGATTTTTCTTATCTTCAGTTTGCAGCATGTGCTTTAATAAGTATGCGAGAAATCTGCAATTGCCTCTATGTCTGTAAAGCTATTGTTTTCACGTGTGTACAATTGAAACGAGACTAGCTGATTGTTGAATTTTAATGGAAAATCTAAAATAAACCTCTTGAAATCATTTCAAAATTTTCCTGCAATCAGCCTAGGATTCGATTTGCACACTGCCGTTTTCCCTTTCCTACATTCGTACTAATTTCATTTAAAAATTTTGGCCCAGAAGCCGACATGGTGAAAAGTCCAAGCAGCCAATCGATGATGCGTGTTACTAGCAGTACTGATATTGGTGACCACCGAGCCAACACACAATTCATGAGGAAAATTCCACATGGTGCGGAAGCAAGTAACATTCTTGTTGGAGAGGTGGATTTCTTAGAAAAGACATTATCTGCATTTGTTCGGCTCAAACAAGCATCAGTTATGGGTGATTTGACTGAAGTTCCAGTTCCAACGAGGTAAGAGTTCTTCATAATGTTAAAACATGATTTGGAAAAAAATCATGCAGCAATGGCTCTATCACTAACTTTGAAAGTTGTACATATGTTCACACAGCGTACGTTTTATTCACATGAATGCTAAGTAACAATTTAATTGGCGGAATCCATTCGTGAATGAAAATAGGTTTTCAATTGATTCGAATTGAAATTCGACTGAAATGCTTACATGAACTAACATCCTAGTTTAAATCTGCAATTGTTAATAGGACTAGCAAGTCAGGTTCTCTCCGTAGAAGCCGGACTGAATCGCTTTGAGTTCATAATGTTTGTACTTCCTTATATCATATATACACTACCCGTGTCTATGTGTGTTCAAATTTGAGTCAAGTTAAAAATGTGACCTGCTAAAACACAGCCAGTCACTTCTTTCGTAATTGCAAAATCCAGATATTTTTACATTTTTATATACTAAACTTCCTCAAGACACTCTTTAAGAATCATCTTGGTTAGCTGATAACATTGATACTAACTCATGAATTATATTTCCTTCGGTCGTTATAGATTCCTCTTCATCCTGTTAGGCCCACCCGGAAGTCATGGAAGCTTCCACGAAATCGGAAGAGCCATGGCAACACTCATGTCCGATGAGATATTCCACGAAGTTGCCTATCGTGCCAAGAAGCGGGATCACCTTCTCGCAGGCATCGATGAATTCCTCGATGCAGTCACAGTTCTTCCGCCCGGTGAATGGGATCCTGCCATTCGGATAGAACCGCCTGCTGCCATCCCTTCCCAAGAAGATCGCAAACGTCCACCTGAAAATCCTAAAAAGGAAGAAATCGACGAAGAGGAAGAGGAACAGAGACTACGCGAAGAATCAGGACTATCTCGAACTGGTCACTTATTTGGGGGCCTAATAAATGACTTCAAACGGAAGGCTCCCTGGTATTTCTCCGACTTCAAAGATGCTCTTTCGCTTCAATGTATTGCATCCTGGATATTTTTGTATTTTGCCTGTTTGTCGCCGATCATCACGTTTGGTGGTTTACTTAGTGAAGCCACTGGAAAAAATATGGCTGCCATGGAATCGCTGGTATCCGGATTTGTTTGCGGAATCGGTTATGGATTCTTCTCGGGGCAACCGCTTACTATTTTGGGATCAACAGGTCCAGTGCTCGTCTTTGAAACGATCGTTTACACATTTTGCCAGGAACGGGAGTGGGACTACATGTCCTTCAGACTGTGGATTGGGACGTGGATTGCAATAATTCTACTAATATTAGTTGCCATAGACGCTAGTGCATTAGTTTGTTACATAACAAGGTTTACGGAGGAAAACTTTGCGACATTGATTGCATTCATTTTTATATACAAGGTCGGTGAATTGGTCTTTCACAGGAATCTAATAACCCTTTTCGTATATCGTAGGCTGTTGAGAATGTGGCTTTAATACAAACCAAATTTCCGGTTAATCCAAAGACTGTATATGACTGTATATGTACGCCGCCTGTAGGTAGTAATGATTCTGTGTTGGAGTGGGCGAAATTTACTAAAGCCCAGTGCATGGTGAATTCCTTATTGAATCGCTTCCTGGAATAGCGTTTAATTATTATTTCTCTTGTAGACTTACAATGGTACTTTGTACGGTATGGATTGTTCCAAGCCGGAACCAGCGAACGTCTTTCTTATGTCTGCTATTCTATTTCTGGGAACATTCATCTTGTCAATTATACTGAAGGATTTCAAAAACGCTCTATTTTTCCCGGCAAGCATTCGACAAAGCATTAGTGATTTTTCAGTGATTATTGCAATATTCTCCATGTCCCTGCTGGACTTTTGGAGTGGTTTGCCAACACCGAAACTGGAAGTGCCCAGAGAGTTCAAGCCAACATTGCCGTCTCGGGGATGGGTCATATCGCCCTTCAGCCACAACCCTTGGTACACTAGTATTATTGCGATATTTCCAGCATTGCTCGGCACAATCCTTATATTTATGGATCAACAAATTACATCAGTCATCATCAACCGCAAAGAAAATAAATTGAAGAAAGGATGTGGATATCATTTGGATTTGTTCATCCTAGCGATACTGATACAAATATGCTCGGTTATGGGACTACCTTGGTAAATTTTTTTGAATGTTTTTTAGTTGTGTTAGCTGCAATTAAATTCTAAATTCTTTAAATTCGAGTTTTAATCTATGGAATGTAAAACATTTAGTTCTTCCTTTCGTTGCAGGTTTGTCGCGGCAACCGTGCTCAGCATAAACCACGTGAACTCCCTTAAGTTGGAGTCGGAGTGTGCCGCTCCTGGTGAAAAGCCACAATTTCTTGGGGTGCGAGAGCAACGTTTAACGCACATATTGATATTCCTGACAATTGGTTGCTCCGTTCTCTTGACTCCGCTACTAAGTCACATTCCAATGCCTGTATTGTTCGGTGTATTTTTGTATATGGGAGCAGCATCACTAAAAGGACTACAGTTCTTTGATAGGCTATTGATAATATTCATGCCTGCCAAATATCAACCGGATTACATGTTCTTACGACAGGTAAGGATTATGGGGGTGTGTTCGTTCATATTAGCCTTGTTCTCACATCCAAATGTTGCACCTTTTAAAACGAGTTAGTTTTTGTGCAGATAGGAACATCGTAGCTGTTCAGGCTCAGGATCTCGTTCGATTACATTGCCTTCTAAATAACTATTGTAGCAAATATGATTGACGCGTTCTCATGCTTTGTCCAGCAGATTTAGATAATTACGAGGACTTGCAGCTCATCTTATTTCCCATTATTTTCCTCTTACCTAAATTAATTAAATTGTCTTAACATGACCTGCTTATTTATTTACAGGTGCCTCTCAAACGAGTCCATCTCTTCACACTTATCCAGTTTGCGTGTCTTGTCGTCCTCTGGCTCATCAAATCATTCCAAAAGACATCAATCCTATTCCCTCTCATGCTGGTCGTTATGATTGGCATTCGAAAAACATTAGATTTCTTTTTCACACGTCGTGAATTGAAGATCCTTGACGATATAATGCCCGAAATTATTAAACGACAACGGGACGATTTGCATCGACTCGAGGATGGAACCGGAGAGGTGGGATTTTATCGCAGAATTGTCGCTTGTTGTCTTGGCCCAAGACGCAAGCGTTTTAGAAAAGCGTAGTTTTGCACAATTTTTTTAATTTATTTCTATTTGGGAATCAACATAATTCAATTTATAAATCGACTACTCAAACAGAAACATTACACACACAAACAAAACATACATGGTTTTATAGGGAATTTGAACAAAACTGTCATTAATTCGACACAACATAGGAAATATTTCATAAATGCAATCTATCATAAATTGTTTTAAAATGTTTGGTAAATTTATGGAAAATTCGGTGTTATATAATTTTTATGTTTTTGATTCTTTTCACAGTAGTTCTCTTCGTATTATCTTGTTTCTAAATGTCTATCGATGTGTTCTTTCACTTTGTGGTCAATCAATACATAGAACAATTATAAAATAACAATGAAGACTGCCATATCTAAAATATCAGCGAAATTAACGCTGAATGCTAGCCATAAAGTATGAAAGAATGTATCTTACAAGTTGTTACTATCAATGTTAGTCCATTTCAGTTGTTCACAGTTTTTACCTAATTGGTCGCATGAAATGGATTGTTACTACAGATTTTTTAAACAAATTCGGTAATTTCTTGATCAAAAAGATTTTTGTAACCTATTTCCGATATTGACTGTCAATTTATTTGATTCGATACAACTGTGTATCCCAAATCTTGTTTGTTGCCTTCTTCAAACATAGACTTGTTCCAATCGCGGTAAATTTTAAGTTTGTTAGCCATTGAACATCTTTAATAGTCCCAAATACAATCCAACATACTATCATCGTTACTATAATTTAGCTAATTTTACATCATAGAAAATATTCCATAGATAAATAAACCATTTGAATTAATGTAGCTTTAGGTGTAAAATAAATATACAATACATGAAAATGTAAATAATAATATGAACTGGCACAAAAATTTTCATGATATTAAGTAATACACTATTTATAAAGTAACTGATTTCATTTTGATGAATAAAATGGAATTTAGTAGCCAAGCTAATATGAATACACATACTTTGCTCAGGAATTTTATTCTGATTTTTGTTATTCATTTTTAAATAAAGTACATAATTGAAAATCACTTCTCATTATTTGTTGAACTAAAAAGCAGCTATCAGATCGCTCTTTAAATAAAATCTAGCGTTGATAAACAGAAGTTAATAGGAACAGTGTTAGTCTGAACATATTTTTATATGCTCGTACAATTTAAAGATTCAGAACAAAAAAAATTTAACCATTTTTACAAAACCATTACAAATTATTTGATTTAAGTTTATTGTCAGCATTTCACTCACTGATCGATTTTAATGAGAGTTGTGCTAGTTCTCAGAAAATCGTAAAACTCCTTCGTTTTTAGCCTAAAAGCTATATATGTATATGCAACACAGGCTTCTTTTCTAAAGAAAAAGTGATTAACATATGCTTAACATTTTCTCTTACGGGTTGGATTTTCATTTATAGTTTGCGCACATTAACTAACAATTATCAATAATTTTAATTAATATTAAAACTTTTGTCACTGTAGACATTTCAACTTACATATACCAAACAATTGCAATAAATATTGATATCATAATTGCATTAAAATACTAACAACCTCATATTCCATTATTATTCAAATTAAATATATTGTTTCAATAATGAAAAATAATTGGACAATTCAAACAATTGGTTTCAAACAGCAATAAATTGAAAAACTAAGAGTAATAATTGAGATGCCAAAATTTACGAAAACAAAATTACGAACAAAACATTGTAAGGACGAAACATTTGCAAAAATATAGATAATGTTGTAAAAAAAACACTTTAAACTTTATATTTAGTGTTGCCCGTGTCATTATTGATCCATAGGGAGTGTTTTCGTTTGATTAGCTTTGTTTTCATTTTTTATTTGGGAACGCGAACAGAAGTATTTAATTTTATTCATTTTCTTTGGTAATTTTTAACTCTCATCCTACATAATTGTCTAATTTGCAAGAGAATAACTTATAAAATGGTCAACAATGCTCGCCCAGCTTTATATTTGGAATAAATTTGATGATTGCCTATGTCCACGGAAAATAGAAGTTGTAGCCAACTGCCTTAACCAAAATTGCTCGTGTCTTTTCTATATATCCTGTTTTCATTGCGAATCCAAGAAAACGTTTTAATAATTCTTGAACATAATAATCTACATAATATTGAATTAAACAAAGAACAATTGCATCGTAGATATACATACTATTTTTAAATTATACATATCAACAGGTTTTTTTAAAGAATCGTATAAAAATACTTATTTGATTCGCGTTTCATCGAACAGGAATATCCAAGGATTTTTTTATTCTCTCCCTTTTTTATTCTCTACGACTATACTAGACTGATACACTTCTCTTCAAAATTTACCATGGAAAATTATAGTCTTGAACAATGTCCTATACTTATGAGGAAGCATTTATTTTCAAAATACGCTTAGAAAATCAAGATCGCAAAATCTACGTAAAGTTGAATTTTCATTGTACTGAAAACATTCTCATAACGAACTGGGATGTTAGTATGTGCTCTCTGTAAATCCTCAATATACAGTGAAATTCTATGGAGTGTTCTATATTCTTCCAAGGCTAAAGTTTAAACTATCACGCTTGCTGCTCATTAAAACCTTTGATTAGCATTTCTTACATGACTTTGCTGAACAATACGATTCTTGAATACCAGCTTGAAATAGAAGGGATTCCTTCGAAGAACTTAAAATGCTAAACAATCATGCGCCATTACGTGCATCTATTTTCATTGACGTCACTATTTTCGCCATCACTCTAGTCACCAGTGCTAACTATTTGGTACATTAGTAAATGAATCGTACAACATATTTGTGTAAAGTAGAATTCCACAGTGTAAGTATATATCATCTTATTTTGTCAGGGCCCATTGCTTAGGAAAACACTATCAATTTTCAATGAAACTACCTATTTATTTTTGAAAAAAACGTTGCGAAATTAAAATTATGCGATAAACAAAGCAAGAAATAACAAACCAAACCAACCTACCAACAAACAAACATTCTTTTCGCTTTTTTTCTTTTCTTTTCTTTCTTTTTATTCAAGGATAATAATGGTCATCATCCCGATGATCGTCATACGTATCAAACATCAACATCCACCACTAATAATAATGATGGCATGCGTTTACCACTTCCTAATGGTAATGTTATGAACATACCAATTAATATAACGGAAGAGGTGAACAAAACTTCAATATGGAAACAATTAAATACAGAGAAATTCGGAAGGAATGTACAAGCATCAGCACCGGAAAATTTATTTCCGGAAATTATGTCGGGACAAATAACAATAACAGTACCGCAAAAAAGGAAGAATGGAAAAACTCACCAGTAAGTGTCTTAGTTTCTTCATATTTTCGATTCTTCGTTTTCCAAGTTTTCCCCAGACCTCAATTCGTTTACACGATTTTTAAGTGTCTTTAAGTAAAAATATCAATTTTTCTTCTAAGAAACAATTCATAGAAATAATATCTTGTTTGTAATTAAATAGATGGGTAAATAACATAAGATATAATTCGGACACCAACAATAACAACACTTGTTGTACATATTTTATAAAACAAGTTGGTTTAAATTACAGGTTGTACTCATTTGTAATAATTAATTTTTTGCTATCAATGCAATGTAATATTTTTGAAACTCTTACATATTTGTGGCTAAATTGTAATTTATTTGCTAGTAGTAAAGTTCAGAAGTAAATCCCTTTCACACTGAGCATGAAGTGAATGTAGAACATATTTAAATTCTACCAAAAAAATTTAACGTGTGATCTACTGAAATTACGTATCTATTCATATGCCTTGCCATTCGTAATATTCTGTCATGTCTAAACGACTGTCTTAACGAAAACTTTATAATATGAACGTTATCAAAAATTGTCTACAATTTGGAACTAGCCCTAGACCTATTAGACCAGGGCAAATCTGTGAAAAAAACGACTACATTTGGCTGTTGAGAGGGAGCACACTGATTTTTGCAGAAAAAATTGTGAAATAACTCGTATAACAATAATTGATTTATCCATCCTCTCAAAAAAGTCGGGAACATTCATAAATAAATCGAAATGTTTAAAAATTATAAAAAAATCGATTTTTTCCAACTTTTCTCACGCTTAGCTTTAAAACGGTTCATTTTAGAGCAAAGTTGTGTACAAATAACAAGTTGCGTAATTAAATTTTCTATAAGATATGATTGGTTACAATTTTTTACCCTTGCCGCAAAATAGCAATAATTAAATCATGCTACGTAAACATTTACTGAAAATTCAATTTGAATAATTAAGAACGGTAATGTTTTTTTTATTATCAATTTTTTTTATTTTTTTTTTTTATTTTTTTTTTATATTTTTTTTATTTTTTTTTAAATTTTAATTTAATTTAATTTTTTTTTCTTTTTTCTATTTTTTCCTTTTTCCTTTATATATATATATATATATATATATATATCTTTTTTTTTTAAGAACGCTAATATTTTTTTTCCTGCTACAAATGTGAAACAAAATTAGATATATTGAACTCTGAATAAAACTTTTGAGATACTGGTACTATCCCTTATACCGATATACATCGTCTGGGAAGTACTATTTAAATGAACAAGCTTTCAGGAAATAATTGCACACGGACAGTGCAAGCAATGAACTATGGAGTAAAGATTTTTTGGAGGAAACGGAGGTGGTTTTAGTCGGTAGAAATCCGACATGCCGAGAAGCAGGAGCAACTCGGTATCTTTTGAAGATTTCCATCTCCCAACGACGAAAAAAAAAAATAATAATAAAACAGGGAAACAACATTTATTTTAAATTTTTTTACAATTTAAAATACACTTATCACCTTGATAATTCGCCTGAAAAATTTCTATAATATAATAAAACAAGTGAAAAAAATTTGAAACTCTATATGCTTCAGTTTCTGACTTGAAGGATTCAAAAATTTTTGATTTATTTTATTATTAAATAAATTTTCATTGCAAAATTATTATACGAAATCTACTGAATCGATTATTATATTACAAAATTTTTTTAGGTAAATTATGCAGATCTTGAGTGCATTCTAAGTGGTAAAAAATTAAATTAAAAAAAGGCTTTTTCTTCTTTTTTATATTTATTGCTATTTTGCGGCAAGAGTAAAAAAATTTAACAAATCTTACCTTAAAGAAAATTTAATTACACAACTTTTATTTCTTGAAAACTTTACTCTAAAATGAATGGTTTTAAGGTTAGAAGTGAGGAAAGACAAATTTTAAACATTCCGGTTTATTTATGTTTATATGACATTTTCATACAATTACTTCCACCGAAAAAAATCCAATTTTTTCCCCAAGGTTCTTTATGTCGATTTTGTTAATTTAGTTCTCTCTTACTTCCATGTTCAGCTATTAAGGATAAGCTTTAAAATTAATCGAAATTGAAGAATCAACAATGTTCTATATTTGCTTACATGCTCAATACATCCCTTAACTCCATATAAACGCTAAATATCAAGTAGTTTTGCTATGAACAATCCATACATCCTTTTCCATTTTATACCTGTAATTCCAGCTCAAACGAAAACATGTATAAAAATTGTAGAAATGATTATAGTCCAACGGCAACTGATAAACGGCTAACTACAATGCGAGAAGAAGAGGAAATCACGTCAGTAACATCTGAAATTCAACGTAATGATGGTAGTTGTGGTCGCGGCACTGATGGATTAGATAAAGTCCCAGTCAAGGCCGATATAACACAGGTTTAGAATCACCACGATCAATTTCAAAAAAAACATTTTTAAGATAATTTTTGTACAATCAGTTAATTGAAAAAAAATCATTAGTACTGATAAAGATGACATTGTCATAATACTAGAGCAATTTGTATGAATGTCAATTTTTCTATTAAAGATTAGTAAAACATAGTTGATAGTATCATAGATAAATTTATCTAAAGTTCACGAAATAGAATTTTTTTAAGGAGCACCATTTTCATTGTCATCAGTAAATTATTACTGAAAATATTGATAAATAGTATAATAATGTGGACTTTTAAATCTTTAAAGCCAGCCTAGCTATTCAGAAATAATTAAAAGCAATATGCATAATTTCATAATATTCAAAAATGGAGGTAGTTAACATTTAGACACCGAATGGTACTCTCGGTCCGTCAAAGAATTTTGATTAAAATGATAAAATGATATTCATGTTGATAATAGAAGTCCTCGCTTTTTTCATCAACCCTGCTTTCCTCGGTAAAGTGTAATTTATTGCCAGGGGATATTTTTTCAGAATATTTTCCGCATAACTTGGATGATCAGTACTTGTTACTTGTTCATTTTGCCTCTCTTTTTTTTGGCCCAATTGAGTCAGCCATTTTCGAACTCTTATTTCGTTGGAGCTTGACTTCAAACTATTTTTCCACTTTTTATTTATTTTTGAAAAGGGTTTTTAGTTTGCTTTGCTCTGAACACATAATTTTCTTTCGTTTCAAAGATAACAGAAATTTATATGTGAAACACATCGCAGCTGAAATATATACATATTATAAAAGAAGGGCATAATTTGTTTTCTCTATGAGAAAATTAATGAAATTAATGGCAGTACAACAGCAATGATCTAAGGTATTGTTGTGTCATCAACAAAATGCAGATGACTGATTATTTTAAAAAATAGTTTGATATTGACTACCTCTTTTTTTGAATCCGAATCTAAGCAACTATCATCAAACTGAATTTTAGTTGAGAGTCTTATAGAGTCAAACGCTTCAAATTTGAAAGCAAATTCTATATAAATTTAATAAATTTTGTCCTAATATCATCAAGATTCGCAACCAATAAAAAAATAAAGTTTAAGAAACACAATTTGCTGATAAATTAGACTTTGTGGCCAATGTTAGCTTTTCTATTAGTCATAGATAATGTAATCTTATTTGAAAACTTTTAGCAGTAGAAGTAATTACGATTGCAATTTCATAGGATATGAATACTAATTACAAAATCTTAGTATCTTTCATTTAATATCATGATCAGAGCTATGAACCAAAGATATTTTTATGAATCAAATTAGAAGATATTATCTAGTAAAAATGTTGATATCAATACTCTGTGATTTGTTCAATGTTTTCATTTGATGTTACGAATTTATTTTCTAATAATTTTCGAACTCTTTATCAAATATCAATTAAGATTTTTTATTGTAGCACAAATTGAATCATTAAATTGAATGTGAAAAATAGTTTTTAAAATACCATTGTACATACATAAATAGTCTAATTTGTAGTGCTTATAGACATTGAAATATACATTCATACATGGATTGTTGACCCACACACACATTGTATCTGAAAAAGGTTAGTGAATCGCATCTTCGTATTAAAATATATATATTGCGATTATTATTTTTTAAGTTTCGTGCAATGGATTTTAGAAGTAACTCACATCTTGAATTCTTATTCATCATTTTTCATCGTCACAATGGATTTTAATTTTCAAAAAAGAAATGCATGTTGCAAGATTTGCTTGAACGATTAGAATACGTAAAAAATCGCAAAGGACATCTTTTCAAAGCGCTCAAATAAAAAAAACGAACATCATTTTCACTTACACAATCAATAAAACAGTTATTCAAAAACAACAAAATACTTTCTTCAAAGAAAGTGGATTGAGTTATCAGAAATTTACATAAACACATTGTTACACGATTTAAATATGATGCAGAATTAAATAATTTATATATATCTTGTTGAATTTCTACTTAAACTGCCAAGGTTAGCTAAAGCTTCTGAATTACGGCATTTTTATTGCAACTAGGCTTTTAGTTCAATTGAATGATTGTTATTTATTCCTTATTTCCTTCTTCTTCAGTTCTTTAAAATACAGAAGTCGTTCAATTGAAATGATATATTCAAATATGTAAGAATTCCTTTGTTAAAATCTTCGCGACCAGGTATGTTTTCATCTACATTCCTTCGAGCTCATAAAACAGCTAGGATTTTAATAAAATTATGAAACAAATAATTTTTCTTCTAGATTAGTACTGATTGCCATTGAAATGATTATCGCAAATCATTTTGATCAATGGCTTGAGGCTTTCCATACATTTTCTGAGGAAAACAATTACAAATAAGTTCCATCTAAACTGTTGCCACCAAATTTAGAATGAAACAATTTTAATTGTCTACCAAATGGTTTTCTTTCTACAAATCATAAAAGCTATATTACAGTTACTGCAATCCGAAGTGTAATATTTGTCTGTAAGCTTTGAAGAATGTTCATCCATGCCATAGAGTCTGTAGTATAGAGTTTCATCAATTCTCGTAGATTCAAATCAATAGTAAAACACTTTAATATGATTGCTTCCAATCAGATACTTTATTCTTCTGAAATTTAAACAAATCTCCATTGTAGTTACTACCATCACCAAAAGTGATACTTCGTGGTACCATAAATCATGTATTTCTGGTCATTACAACATTATTCCACTGGTTTCGTTTAACGTACAATTCGTTGAAAAAAGGACATTCAAATGATGAAAAAGCTGTGGCGAAAAATTATAAATTAAAACCTTGACATCGAAGAGCTTATAAAGAAAACAAATTAAGATTGAACAAATGAGGAGGAGTTACTTCCATTGAGAAGAAAGCAAATGGTTTTTTCGGGTACCCACTTCAATTGTCCATCAAGTGAATTTGACTATACGGTTAGTATATCATTAACGACTTTCACCTTTTAAACGGTCAGATATGTTCACTAGAAATAGCAGCCATCTAACGGTTTATGTTTAACAAATAAATGCTTCTATAATATTCATCATATATTTGCCATTGAATTCCAGAGGAATATCCTATGTTTACATAGATTTTCAGTGAGTAGTTACATTTGAAATATTATATAATATATTTTTCCATTCACTTCTCAGTTGACTTTTATGACTAACAAAGCAATAAAACTCATCGCTCCGTATCGCAATGAGTAAATCTCCAATTATATAATTCCCTACAAATAAGCGCCCAACGTGGGAGCGATTACCTGCAAACTTTGCATTAAATTTATATACTACGCTGTTGTTTGAATATGATAAACAATCTGACGTGTTGAAAAAATTTCAAACCTTACGAAAATCACACTTCTATTAATTTCATCTTTGTTTTTCAGTTTAAACCAAAGTTATGGTCACTACTCTTTTGTTCCCAGCGATCATCATCAATTTAGTGAAAATAATTTTCTTTTTTCTAAATAATATTCTTCTCTTTTGAAAACAACATGTATTTTGCTGCTTTCAACTTGTCGTTGAAACATTTTATGTTCATACCCATTTTATGTTCATACCCAATTGACTCTTAGTAAGAATGTATAAGGAATTCAATTATTACAAAAATACACGAGCTATCAACGTCGTCAGTTTGGGGTCAGGATTTTAGAATTCACAAAATCAAAATGTTACTAGAGAAAAGTTTTGTAGGTTGGTCGATTGCATCATTATTGGAATTGTGTATATAATTATCTTCGAAAAGCTAAAGCATTTTTCAATGCAATAACTAGCATCAAATTGCCTTTTCATTACTCCTTTTTTAGGGTACTACTTGTTAGTCAGGCCCCTTTTTTGGAAAGGTCTTATCAAATATTCGAGTGCTGTATTGAACAGCAGAGGTGCAAGCATAGCGGCCTCCTTAAGCCCGTTATTTCTCCCAAAGAAGTCGGTTAGTTGATTGTTGTTTTTGACCTGCAATGTTGTTGATATCATTGTCATTTTGGACAGTTGGACTTACTCCGAATATTCACTTGACTCAAGCACCGCATCCTTAAAGTCCTTACATCTTAAAGAGCTTTACTAATAATTTCGATTTTGTCTTTTCGTGTCACCAACATCAATTATACCTCCTGATCTCTGATTATTGGGAGATTATCTACAACTCATAATAAAACACTAGAGCGGTCCGATAAGTTATTAGCCTCACCGCCCGATGGCGCCACTATTGTCATAGAAATTACTATCGTGTAGTACATTCTTGTAGACAGCTACTGTCGAAATTTCAGCCGAAACGGACTCGTAGTTTTGTTTTGACCACATGTGGAAGTGGACGTATCCGCGGATTTTAGAAAAATGGAAAAAGAGCAATATTGGTCGGTGATTCGATTCTTATTTTTGGAAAGGAAATCGCGCAGCGAAATCAAAGAGCGCTCGGATGCTGTGTACGCTGACTCTTCTCCTTCGATGGCGACCGTCAAAAATTATTTTAATGAGTTTCAACGTGGTCGCACATCGGTTTTTGATGAGCCGCGCCCAGGTGCCCCAAAAACAGCTGCCACGGAGGATAACGCGACAAAAATCCACGATGTATCGTAAGTCCAAAATTCTGTTTGTTCTTGCTCCACAAATCAACTGCTCATTGGATTTGGGAAAATCCCTTCGGCTACGTTCTATAAAAATGTTAAAAATAATGTGAGACTATATAATTTGACTAAAATGAAGATTCAGATTCCAACTCTTCTCCTCCCTCAAGAAATAATTAATAATATCCTATCAACATTGTTATTGTTCTTTACATCCTGTATGTGAGTGAACCAGCTTCAACTCGTTTGCATTTAATTTTGGCACTGCTATTTCATTGGTATAGTCCAGTCAAGTCATGTACTATTCAATAACATTCATTTAGGCATTTAGTACCTAAAAAAGATGTTTTGCGAATTTCCCGGATTGAATAGAAATCGTTCTTTTTATTTGCCAGCAGTTGTCGCTTTAATAGCATTTTTGTGTATATAGTATTTCGGATTCTTGTATTTTAATGTTGGAAGCATAACCATTCTTAGTTCATGTTATGTGAAAGTCATGATGATTAGCATTTTCTTCCTAGTTGAAAGTGCTTTTGAAACATTCAAAGCTCCAATAAAAAATCATCGATTTTAAGCGATATTCTATTTTTTTATCTAAATTAAAATTTATTTGATTAATTCAGTTTATAGTTAACAATCGAATGCTCATGATGTGCTTCGCCTAAATAGAAAAAATAGACAATTTAAATAAACTAGCCTAGTTGATTCCAATGATTCCAATCCGTTACGAAAACTTCAATGAAAATAGTTTGCTAATCTATTGACAACACTCTGGATTACAAAATAACTCAAATTTTATTTTTCAGAAGAACAAACGATCCGGAAAGAGCAAAGAAATCTGGAGTGGAACCAAGTCGACATTACAGAAAAAAATAATCATAACAAATGAGACATCCGTATAACAATCAGTTGAAAACAATTCCATATTATCTATTGAATAGTTTCATGGTTTAGGATTAAATATTAGAGTCATTGTTAGCATTGAGCTACGTACAAAACTTATAAACTTTGAATTGTTGAATTTACTTGTTTACTAACAAATAATTATAATCTAAGTTGCTTTATGAAAAGAGAAATTGTAAATATAACTTAGTATGAATAATTAAACTGTGACATGTAAATTTAAATACAATATTTTACAACCTACACAAAAAAACACCGGTATTCACATTCTGTTAATCGAATCCATTTTCCTACTAAAAAATAGAAAATTCATAGAATAATTTTCACGGAATCGTTCAGTTTTTAATAGTAAGCTGTGTATTCTGAATAAAACTAAATAGCTGTTGTAATTTTTATCCAAGCAAATGCGTTTATTTGCAATGCAAAAGATAAGACCATAAGCTGACTTATCCGTTTTAATATGACCTATGTTTTATTGTTGAAAAGTTTCAAATTGATTTCATTCAGTTCTAATCCGTATTTTGTGATTCAGAATACTATTTTCTATTAAAAGAAAAATAAATTTTAAAAAATTAATAGTAACAATTTCCTTGTGTTTGAATGGCAGAAGGATACAAGATTTTAAAA
This sequence comes from Oxycera nigricornis, assembly GCA_963942545.1. Taxonomy (NCBI): domain Eukaryota; kingdom Metazoa; phylum Arthropoda; class Insecta; order Diptera; family Stratiomyidae; genus Oxycera; species Oxycera nigricornis. The sequence goes on along the minus strand of OZ012661.1, from coordinate 109,328,813 downwards.
AATTTACTCTTAGGGCAATTTTTTCTTCTTCATATTCAATACATGTAAGGACATGCAATAAATTAGTACATATAAATGTTACCAATAGCAAATCATAGGTACTATGTAAAACATGTTTTGTAAACATAAATGTTAAGCAACATCCCACACGTCTTGTAAAATATAGTTGAAATGCATTTTATTGAAACTAAGAATATATACACAAATGATATTTTACTTATTATATTGAATGAAAATGCATGAAGAGAACAGTGAGTACCGTACATCATAGCGAAAATTTTACATAACCAATTTGAATAGGAACATAAGAATGAAGAATAGGCGTTGTAAGCAAAATATTTAGGAATAATTCGAAACTAAATAAATCATATTTAAAGTACAATAGATTTTTGCATTTTCAATGATCACGAGTCCATGTTAGCTAGTAAATTTGACTTATTTTCAGTTTTGATTTTGTTTTCTCTCTAATTGCTTTTTGGCATAACAGTTTTTATTTTCTACCACCATACTTATATTATTTCTGATACAAACAGTGGACGATATCGAAAAACCTTTGTCGGATATTTTCTGTTGCCATGCAAATAAATTTTCCAGGCGAAAATACATATGACGTTCCCAGTGGGAACAATGAACAGTGAGGCATTTTATCATCAATGTGACTGACGTATGTGACACTGTATGTGAACGAATCAATTTAGACACTAAGAGCGTGCCTTGTTTTATCTATAAACCTCGGATAATTACCTTAGATAAAAACTTTATTTTTAGCCTTTTTGGATTTAAGACCGGTGTGCGCCGTAACAAATTCCTTACTGAAAATGTTCTTCACTCCCTTTACCCCGCTGGTGTGTATATAGCAACTGGCTATGGTTTGCAAAAACAAAACTATTAAACTAATAAAAACATCACAATTTTTAAGCAAATTTTATTCTTTTTACGATGTATGAATAGTCGCAAGGACTCAAATGTCGACTCAGAACAACAAAATATCACAGTTCAATAAGTTCCAGTCTGCATTCGTACGACATTCCACTGGTATCTGTTGGTAACATTTAATCCTTAAAATAATTTAGACTTTCAGTTATGGATTGCAATCACACCACTAGCTCCGAGTCAGTTTTTCTTCTTCTTTTTCTCCACAACAATTCCTTGCGATTCTTGATACTCCCGAATGAGTCGCTCTTGCAACTCCGTCGGGCAGGGCGAGTATCGGCTGTATTCCATCGTGAATTCACCTTTGCCCTGTGTGCTAGATCTAATAAGCAACGAAATTGTTTTTGAAAATATAAAAAAATTAATGTTGATTTAAAAACTACCGTAACTCTCCGGCATACCCAAACATATCGTTCAAGGGCACCTCAGCATACACTGTAAACCATCCTTCAGTTCCATCCGTTCCCGTTATAATACCATGTCGTTTGTTCAGCTGTCCCATCACCGTACCTTGGAACTCCTCCGGCGCTGTGACCTCCACCAGCATGATTGGCTCGAGAATTTGCCACGAGCCCGAACTGAACACCTCCTTGACGGCTCCATGCGTCGCTAAATTGAAGGCAAGCTCGCTCGAATCAACAATATGATGACCGCCGTCCTGGAGGCGAAACTTTACTCCTGAAATTTTGTGTCCCGTCAACAGACCCTTCTCGCACATCTCTCTAAAGCCACGCTCCACACCAGGCACGAATTGCTTCGGAATATTTGTGCCAACTGTTTCGTCCCTAAATTCATTCGCGGTGTTCTGTTCAGCTGGCAACGGTTCCATGACACCAATGATGCGAGCGTATTGGCCCGAACCACCTGATTGCTTTTTGTGCAGATAGTCAAACTCGCACGGGGCCACCATAGTTTCGCGGAAGGCGACTTTCGGCTTTCCCAAGATTATCGCGCAACCGTACTCGCGCTCCATTCGTTGAGCGTAAATTTCGAGATGAAGTTCACCTGCAATAAACATGAAAATGTTACAGTTCCTTGCTAAAACACAGGATCGTGACAGTCGTACCCATTCCGGAAGCAATAGTTTCCTTCACATCTGCGTCGTAGTGGAATTGGAAGGTCGGATCTTCCTTTGTGAATCGCGCGACGGCCTTCGCGAAATTATCACGATCCTTCGAGTTGCTCGGCCTGATCGACATCGACACAACAGGCTCGGGAACATATATTGACTCCATGGCCAGGTTTAGTTTGGTATCAGTTACAAAAGTGTCGCCACTAGCGCAGTCTACCCCGAAAAGTGCAAATATGTCCCCAGCGTAAACTTCGTTCACATCCTCCATTTGATTAGAATGAAGACGTACCAGACGCGCCAGACGCACCTTTCTTCCCGTACGCGCGTTATAGATAGTATCGCCCTTCTTCAGTGCCCCCTGATAGCAACGAAGATATGTGAGTTGCCCAAACTTTCCGGCTTCCAATTTGAAGGCCAGACTGACGCACGGCATCTTCCCATCCCGGGCGGGACTCAGGACAACTTTCTCAGCCTCTTTGCCCTCTTTCTCTACAAATGCGATGTTCTCCACTTCGCCGGGGTTCGGAAGGTATTGTAGAACTGCGTCCAACAACGGTTGGACACCCTTGTTTTTCAATGCCGAGCCCACGAGGACAGGCGTGAAGTTGCGTTTGATGCACGCCCTGCGAATCGCGTGCTTCATGTCGTCCAAAGTAAAGGGCTTCTCCTCCAAGAACAATTCCCCGAACTTTTCGTCCACATTCGATAAATGTTCGACGAGTTCCTGTCGTCTTTCCGCCGCTTCTGCTCGCATTTCTTGCGGAATCTCATCATACCGTAGATCGCTACCGAGAGGCCCATCAAAGTAAATTGCCTTCTCGTCGATCAGATCCACCAGCCCTTTCAAATTGCTCTCCAATCCAATAGGGAGCTGAATGAACGCGGCGTTGTGGTTCAACTTAGACCGCATGTGGGAAAGGACTCGATACGGGTTCGACCCAGACCGATCCAGTTTGTTTATGAACGCCAAACACGGCACGTTGTAACGTTTCATTTGCCGATTCACCGTCAACGTCTGACTCTGCACCCCACCTACGGCGCAAAGAACCAGCACCGCGCCGTCCAGGACTCGCAAAGCACGTTCGACTTCCACGGTGAAATCAACGTGACCGGGCGTGTCGATGATGTTGATGTTGTTTTCCTTCCAGATAGTGTATGTTGCGGCGGATTGGATGGTTATTCCCCTCTGCCGCTCCAGCTCCATCGAGTCCATAGTCGCACCGACATTGTCCTTGCCGCGGACTTCGTGCATCGACTCAATGCGTCCTGTATAGAAAAGGATACGCTCGGTCAGTGTGGTTTTTCCACTGTCGATGTGCGCCGAGATTCCAATGTTTCGTATCTTTTCGATTTGCTTGTGTTCAGAGTATTTGGCATGTGACGAGAAGCTCTGCAATGCATGGAAACATGGTCTTATATAATTCTCAACATCTCTGGTTCGGGGCATAACCTCAAAAGGTTATTTCCAGAACTATTATTACCTGACGCAACAGCAGAGCTCCTGCCTTCCAATTGCGGATGTGGTTGGGTAACTTCAATGCTGTGTGGATTGTCATATTCGATGAAATCACGGACGTTTTGAGTCAGAAAACGATAAAACCAGCACCGAAGTAATCAGGCCGCCCGCATCTACTTTGACGTTCTGCAGAAGGTTTGACAGCTAAATGTCTTATCGACAGCAGGGCGAGCATGGGTGGTAGGGTTGTCCTTCACTTCAGGCGACATCGAACGATTCAATTCCAAAAAATCGGTTTTTGTATTTAAACTCTAGCAGAATGTTGAAAAAACTTTCGAAGAATTAACAGTAAAAAACAAATAATAGTGCGACTAAATGTGGTTTTCAGTTCATGACAACTAAACAGCCTCTCCCCGTCGGTGCGTGCACGTTGGAGGAAGAACCTCCCAACGACGAAAAACATGTTGACTTGAAAATTGAGTAGGAATATTTGCTAGTACCACGAATATTTTAAAGAAATTCCTATAAACCAGCAATTTTCAAATCGCGAAGCATGGAAAATGCCTACAAAACTTCAGTTCCAGGTCAGTAAATTGAGATCGTTTCGTAACAAAACACTTTCAAAATTTTACGTTGTAATTTATCGAACCAAGCTTTTCATTTCTCGCCCGAAAAATGCATATGATCAATTGAATTCACCATAAAATTACCGCATTTATATTTACATAAATCGATATTTCAACTTTGTTCTGGTAAAGCACGTTGTCGGCGCATTCCAACATTTTAGGGCGATACAAGTCTGGTTTTTCGAAGAGGACTAGGAGCTTGAATTGTCCAAATTTTCACCAAGACTCTTCGGAGAAAAATTAATAATGGTTCAGAAATCAAAGAAAAAGTTAAAAGTTGAATTTAGTCGTTACGTTCGAAGCGACGTTATTTTCGCTCTACTCTTCTTTTTCAAAAGAAAAATTCAAAATCAAACAACATTTTAATACTATGATTAATTTATTGTTCTTTCCTCATTTGTAAAAATATCATCGGGCATATATTTATGCTGATTTGGAAATTTTCATTTTGTTTTACGGAAGCCGAACCCAACAAAATTTAATTTGCGCATTCAAATTTAGACTGAACATTTGCTCAGGCAATTATTTGCTTGTTGTGTGGAAAGAATTCAATATTATCATATTATTACTTAGGAATTATTAAACACATATCACTTCCGAAAACACAATCATATTACATGCAGTTTTGAAATATCCACCATAAACCTTTTGAAAGGTGATCTTAGCGCAAAAAAAACACTAGCATTTTAATTTTAAGCCTTTAATTTATAAATCGTTCATTGAATTTATGTAAGGCTATAAAAATAGTTTTATCAATGAGTTTCTACGCTTATTAGGTTAATTGTAAAATTATTGTTGTATACCTTACTATTTAGGAATGATTCAAATACAATTTGCTTCTTTGCTCATTGTTTTAGAAGCTAACATTTTATAACTGCAATGAACATTTTTTTCTTTTAAAACGAACGTGCGCAAGTGCAAATACCATTTGAAAATAATTCGAGATAAAAGGATTACACTACAGAGAAGAATTGTATGCATTGCAGTACCTACGCACCAACAAAAGTTGCATTTTTGCACCACTGTTATTGAAAATAAAATCTTAACAGAACTAATTATATTGAAATTTATCTTTTATAGCATGACAACATGTGTTGTTTGGTTATCTTTTTATATATACAATCGTTCGCTATATTTTTGTAATGTTATCTACTAGATTTATAGTTTTAATATGCATTCATTTGAACAGTAACAATGGAAAGAGCAAAAGAGAAAAAAAAATATCAATTTATGATACTGACTATCAATTAATGTTTCATTCGATTTTCATCTTTATATATGTACCAAATTAGAATTTAAATTTTCCCCAAAAAAGTTCCAAGATCTATTTCTTCGAAGCATTTTCAAAATTCTCGACTTCGTCCAAGTTGACCAAACCGAACTCGACAATGTGTTTACCGGCAAAATTGCCAAATCGAGATGTTGCAGGGTGCACATCGCGTTTGAAAACTGTAATGGCGAAGAACAAATGATTATTGATTTATTACAGTTATAAAATTATGGTTAACTTAAAATGCATTCAATTTTAAGACAACTTTTGCTTTGTTATGACCTGAAATGATGATTTCCCCCGAAAATTCTTTGAAAAGGGACAAATTTTACACACCATTCGTTGATGATCAATTGACAAAACATAATTTCGAATAGATCACACGTTTATATATAAATCAAAGTATTTCTACGCTCACCCGTTGCAATTTTACGAATCACTTCATAAAATTCTATTGGTTTCAATAAAACATTTGATCATAACGAAGCAAAATTTTAAAGGCCATACAATCAGATCTTTCTTTCCGTTTTCATAAATTAAAACACAAAATAATTCTACTAACCTCCTGAAACATATTTCTCCAACATGTAAACTTTTTTAGTTCGGCACTCATTGGCAATCTTTGATGAAATTGTCGATAAATCTGTAACTTCTGGCGTAATTACACGGAAATTCTTTTGAACACGTTCAGTATCAATATTATAATATCCATCCCACATTTTTATCAATAAATCATAAAGACTTTTCGGTGGCAAAACGGTGTCCCTGTCTAATGGCATTACAAAACATCTGGATGTATCACTATCGATAATACCAGTTTGATTGATTTTGAAATCATGTATGAAACGTCCACGACGTCCTCCTTTGAAAATTGGTACATCAATTTTCGAATAACTCTCGTCATCACTTAAATCCAATTCAAATCCCTCGGGGAAAAAGGAATTTTTCACTTCGTCATCTTGAATGATGCTAGAGATGTCCCTGTAACAGAAATTCGCACGAGATTTAGAAGTGATGTTTAGGCAAGAAGTACACGAAATGCGAACGTCTTCTGAAATGCCTGAACAGACGAGACGATGATCCTTGTTTTTTAGAATAATTAATTTCAGTCTGTGTCACACAAACATTCAAAAATAGTAATTTTGGCAACTAATGTTTTGTCTTGACAATTCACTGAAAATACAAGATCATGCCGAGATGCTGAGTTTCGTCTCATCATGAATACCCACAAATACAGCTTAATTTATACAAAATTGAGCATCTACAAGCTACAATAATGATCTTTAAATCCTGGCTATCAGCGCAAATAGCCAAATAACAAATAATATTTACAATAGGAAAGCTTGACGCTGATTAACAAATGTTGCAACTTTGTATCAGATTTGGTATACATTTATATCCTACCTGTAAATATTAAAGTCATCGATAGCAAGTGGATTATTGTTGAGACCAGCCCGAAAATTATTATTGATCCGAACCATATCTTCATCGGTCATTGCTTGACTGTCGTACGGAACACCACAATATCCGTGAAAACGCATCCTCTCCAATTGAGAGGGTACATACAATCGATAAATGGCTATACCACCCAAAATTCCCATGCACATAACAGCCAATGCTGATAGAAATAGGAAAAGGGTTGTTGCCGACGATTTCCGGCGACGCTGAGCCGACACGTTTGTATTCTCTACATCTTCATTTGTTGGTAGCTGCAATTCAAATAAGAACAACACTTAAAATCCAAAAAAATCAATGTATATAAAAAAGCATCGGAGTTTATTGCATTGTTGCAAATCAATTAGCATTTCAAAGTATATGTGGCGTGGAAATGATTGACATATAAATAGAACTTACTCTTTGTTACATAAACTAAAAAAGTTAAGGCAAAATGTAACACAAATAACCGATAGAAGTATAAACTTTAAAAAAATGTGTCGTAGATGTTTACACAGTTGTTTGATACATTGAAAATTTTCTCTTATCTAGAAAATACGACTAAATAGATGAAATAGGTTGAATATTCGTACAAAATGATTTGCCTCAAATAATTTCTGAAAATACCTCCTACTGGAACTAATTACATTCGCTGACACTAACACAACGTTAATCTAGTGAACAATTTAACGCGTTCTGATTTTAACACGAGAATCGGGGTTAGGGAAAAACGAGTAAAGCATACAAAATATTCAAATGAAAATATCAAAGAAGAAAATCGCAATCCTATGTTGAGTTGCAATTGTGTGCCTACAAATTATAAAATCAACGTTTGTTGTCGACTAAGGACGAATTATCAGAGTTTTATAAAAATGATGAACACTCTCAGGATCCAGAGAAATTATTTTCAAGGAAACAGTTGCTAGGCAATGACGACCAGGTAGCAAAAGCATTTCCCATTTGAAAAAATCAATACAGTATCGCGTATTTCTTAGTATCAATATCAACAACATCATTTTCTTGTTGTGAGCCTCTTCTCATAGGCCATTAACTTCTGTCACGCTTCAACGTCTCCTCCTAGTTCAGATTCCGACACTCTCAATAAATCTGAATATCCAATGGAGATCCAACACAGTGTAAAATGGCATAAATTAATTACATCAAAGCTTACTTTAATGGACAATCATTTGAATGCGTTCATTAACTCAATCTGAAGATTTTCCGTGACATCGGACCGTGACTTTCTTCAAAAGCAATTGTGAAACATCACGAGCCATTAGAAGATATCGATGAATTAGATAAATGTTTGAATGTGAACGAAATGAGATACATATGTGAAGGGAATGCTATGAAAGTCGTTGATTTACATTCGAGCGACAAATAAAGATTTACACACAAACAAATGAATCATTTCATGTTGTTGGGATTGTTTTTCATTGTCAATTATCAAATGCGAAAAAGAAATGTTTCTCTTTTCGAATTCATGGTGTTTTTGCTTAAGAAAATATTTTGTTTCATGTGTATGAGCAAAAGACGACTTTATAACAACTGTTACTACGACCAAGCATTTTATATGTTTTGATTATACTTCATTTTTGTAGCTTTTACCGCACTTGCAATTCGTAGAAAATAACAATGGAATTTTCACGTTCGTTGCATTTATTAAACAATCCGACAACGACATTTCATGACACGGAACAACATCAGGTTTCATCCGATGTTGCAAGTTTCCCAAGGGAAATTTAATATTTGTTTCATGCCTTAGTTACTAGCATTGGCGACGAAAGCTTAGGTAAATAAAAGTGATAAACAAGTTCAATGCTTTGTTTTCATCAGAAATTTTTCATTATTTCGATTTTATTAATCTACAGTGGTATTTATTTATTTATTTCGCCAAAGCAAGGCAATCACATGCCAAAATATTTGAACAAATCAGTAACGACAGTTATATTAAAGTACAAACAAAACGAAAACGAAAGCTGCCTAAACCATTTTAAAAACCCAATTTTTTCATTAATTTTCGCTCAATTGAAATGTATTCGATCAAAAAAAAAACACTGCTATTTACAACCTAGCACTCAAACCTCATATATTCTGAATAGTCTAGTCCGAAAAACATCATAAAACAAAAATGACAGCTTCAATCCATGCGTTTGGAATATGGCCCCTAAGCATATGTTTGTTGGCAAAAACATTATCAGAATTGCTGCCAATACTACTGCATGTATATTCAATGAAGGATTCATAACTTTACTGAAAATAATGCAAATTACGGGAATAGCTGTATGTCAAAGTGCGATGTAACATGCAGAGAAGCGAGATGCTGCACGAATCAAGCAAGCGGAAAAACGCAGCACTGATGCGTCTAAAGAGGCCAGAACTGCTCGTAAGGAGCAGAAATCCTAAGGAGAGGAGGAATTTGAGCGAAAGGAAGGGAAAATTTATGGTGCAGGAATCGCAGATTGAATTTATTAAGACATTTTTTTTAAAAAAACGTATTATAACTTTAAAGGCGATTTTTTCAAACAACAGTTTTTAAGTTGATGTGCACGATTAAAAAAAAAACATTTATCCGATCGATCTGAAATTTTAATACATTAATTTAGACATGTTGATGCTTAGAATGAACTACGGATGAAAAAACTGGCTAACAGATTTTAAAATTATAGAAGGCAAAAAACGTCAATTTTTGAGAAAACGCCGCCATTTTGTTGTTTACATTAAAAAATCCATTTTCGAAAAATTAAAATTTCGAAAATTGAAGTTACCATGTCCCTTTAATGAAATTATCTTTATAGATCCTATTAGTTCACTTGTTTGTTATATTCGCCAAACTGGATACAATTGCCGTGTTATTTTATTTTATTTGTTCGTAGGTGATTCCGATGTGTATTAATTTAATGAATACATTAACTTAACATTTCAACTGAAACTTCTTTCCGCTAAGTAAAAGTCTATTTTAAAAAACATAGTTTTTTTATAAGGGTATTAAAAAAGATACTAATTTTCATTCGCAAAGCATTTTGAGAAAACAATCGACATATTTTAATCAGGAATTCTAAATTCGAATAATAAAATGAAACCTGAATGCTATTTGTACAGTTGTATTCAAATTAATAGAAACATCTTATTAAAATTATTTCGGATCGGATAAGCAGACTATTTGGCCACATGTGAACAGCAGTCAGTTGGTGAAACATTGTTTTGTTTCGCCTTTTGATTCTAAGTTCAACCCATTCAGTGCCAAGGACGAGTATACTCGTGAGCATCCATAATTGAAAAGTAGTTGAATCGTCGAAGAAGTTCAGAGATAACAGCTAAAAGTCATTTAAAATTTACAGCCATATTAGCTGCTAGTATATTGTAAGCTCTAAATAAGTTGTCGTTGATTTCCATCGATGTTATTGGAAATTAAATGACCATCAGAGGAATGAAAATACTGATAAAATGCAGGACATTTGGAGAAATGATGAATGTAGGAGAAATAGTTCAAGGGAAACATTTGAACTCAAAGAATTTTCCCCTGTTCGGTGATCACCATCTAAAAACGGATCAAATAATTTAAATAGGTTCTTTTGGGTATGAACTTGCATTTATAAAGACATGTCGGACACACAAACAAGTTAATCGATTATGTCAAGCTAGTTATCGAAATCAGTGGCTTTTCATATAGTTTTGGCCAGTGATTTAAACTTTCCCATCAAACAATTTGATTGACTTTTCAAGCACACAGTCCATGTTGTTTGATCCAACAAAACAGTAGACGACTTGTTGCAGTGTATGGAATGGCTCTTAAACAGAAGTGAAGAATTCGTTAAACATGCGCACTGAAACGGTTTTGCGTTTTTTTTTGAATCTTTCTTCAACATAAATAGAAAACAAGGAGTCGCCCGGAAAATTTCTTTAGGGCCAAAAAAGATTATCAAGTTTAACTTGCGATTCCGGATTTACGTACAGAATCTGCTGCGTTTTAGTGTCTTCGTAAGAAGTGCGAATAATGTCTGCTACATAAAAGTCCATTTTGAGATACTTGAAAATATTTACTGATTTTGAAGCTAGCACTCAAGGTTGATAGATGAAGGAGCATTAAGGATGTAATTTCAAGCAGTTTCTGGTGGATTTGAGCAAGTCCATTTCACCTGAATGGACGCTCATTTCGAAGCGGAAGTGCATTTAATACTTCTAAGCAATTCTATTCAGTTATTAAAATTCAGATCGGACTCGTATCAAACTCATTCTCGGATTGGAAATATTAGAAATGAAACGATCAATTTTTATCTCCAAACAACGGGAAACAAAACAGCCCTTAGCGACTGCTTTACACCCCGAGTCGTTTGCATGGCAGGAAACTGGATCGCGACAAAACAGCAGGTATTCATTACTTTGCATCCAACGAGCCAAGTAGGTTCTTGTCGACACTTGGCATAATTCAACAAGCGATTCTGGGGGGAAACGAGGTAAAATGCATTTACATCGACGATTGGCCTGGTCTGGGGAGTCCCCATCTTCCCTTTCATCGCTCGCTTCGAATCAAACGAGCCCACGTCTTCGTAGCAGTGCGCAATACCGTCAATTCGGGTCGATCGGCCGTCCAACAACAAATCAGAAGCGCTGGTTTGAGCACAATTGCATAAGAATAATTCACCAGAATCGTCGTCATAACAATTGGTTCCAGCATTTTCCACCGCCCGTGTTCTTTTGCGTTGTAGCTGAGCGGCAGATTCGCTGTCGCAGCCTGCTAATTGATTGGATCGAATTTTAACGTAACAGTCGAGCAAACTTACCGCTGGGGCGCTCGAATGTCCTTGTTCTCCCTGGGTAAACAACGGGAGCACCAGCTTCTCGGCATTTTTGTCGTTCGACGGCTTCGTTATAATCGTCATTTTCTCGCTGTTTCACACTTCACTGAACCTTTGAAACAACAAACTAGGAAATTCTTGCTTCGCGTAAATCGAATCGAAAGTTTTGCTGCTTGTAATTCTCCAAAAACACAATCCGTACGCCAAAAGACCAACTCGAACAGATTTCCTTCCCCGATTGACTTTTGATATGTGACTGAAACGAGGTGAAGTTGACAACATATAGAATGGTCCATGAAGCACGTATACATGATCGCTTGAAACATGTGTCAATTTTAATCCAGATACATTTAAGCGCAACGTTTGAATCGCGTCGATAAGGAAGGTTTATTGGGTCGACTTGAAATATGCTCATGTATATTCAGATTGAAAGATCGTAAAATCGGCTTGTAACGTTTGCCAAAACGAACTTTATTAGCTTTCTTTGCAACTGCAGAAGATATTTAATCAATGGAGATGAGAATAAATGAGTTCGGTTAAATAAAGTTATTAATTTAAGTGTTAAAAGTCAAGAATTGTCACTTGTGAAAAATGAACGCATATACACGTACGCACAAATACACACACAAATAGATCCGCTTTCGATCGTAATTTTCAATGCAGCCGTGTAGTGACCTCCACCTCCTTCAAGCCTCTCTCTTCATCATTCTTTGCTTGCACCAACCGTGTGCAATATATTGACTTACGGTTTTATATATCTGCTTAGCACTTCCCAGGCGATGCATATCGGTATAAGGGATAGTATTAGTTTCTCACTATTTTTTCCCATCATTAATTTTAGTATAAATGTCTGTTTTTAACAAACAAATACATTTGGTTTAGCTATCTAAGCCTTGAGCTTTGGTAAATTTCAGTATTCCGAGTTCTGCTTTCCAAATGGATGTTTCCTCAGTGCTGTTTTGTGGATGATACCTTAGTTATTTGCTTCATTTCATGGGGCAAGTTGTTGCAGAAATTAGTCGCACTGTTAGTTGGATCCCTCCTCAGTCGCTCTGTCCTAGCAAACTTTATTAATATATTATCCACGTTTTTCATGTTATAGTATTTTTTTCCCTTAATTTCTGTCTAGTTTGATTGCTTTTCCTTTATCGTTTGAAATAATAAAAAAAGTGTTTATTTTTAAAATAGCCTTCCGCAAGATTACACATTCAGGACAATCCCAAACTAAAGCAAACTTCAGACGGTCATCCGTTTATTCATCCAAAATGAATTTCGCTTGCCATTGTGAATTGACATGAAACATCTCTTCGAAAAGAAGTGAGAAAGAAGAAAAGTGTCTTGCGAACTGAGTTGTTGAGGTGTCGGTGGTGCAATTGTTCGAATTGGATATTGCTCTGCAATTTCCTGTCGTCCAGCATTGAAAATCAATGAAAATCTCGAAAAAGGTGTGTGTAGTTGAAGTGTCGTTGAAGTAAAGGCCGCGGCGTGCGAAGGTTCGCGCGAAAAGTAGAAAAAGTAAGGCGGCCGAAATTTTTTCTAGTGTCGGGCGTTAATGCGGGGCTAGGGGAGTTTGTGGTATATCTCGTCGGGTGAGAGACGGCGGGCGGAAGTTCGAGTGCAGCAAACACACCCCAAAGGACGAGATGGCGGCAGGCGTGGGAACGGCATCATTCCCCTCCGGCTCCCGACTCTAGAATTGTTGGCCGTGTCGCGAGTTGGCTTGAAAACGCCTGCGCCCTGACAGCGGAGCGGGGCTCCCGGTCTGAGACTTCGTCGAGTCGTGCGCCGCGTCACGGAGCTGCTCCTTTTTCGACGAGGGTGGATTCAGTTGCGAACTCCGCGTCGGAAGGCCTGAAGAAACAGTGAAGCACCGCATTTGACGCGTGTCCCAAGTTCCTCTGGACTTCGAAGAGCTCTCGAGCCCACATCGACTCGGGCGAAAGGACATCCAGACTCTGCACAGCACAGGTTGAGGGATTGCCTGCGGGAGCGGTTGGTGCGATTGAACGGAGTGGCACTCGACATCGCTGTGGATTGATGTCACCGACGGGTACGTAGCCGCTTATTAGTAATCAGGAAGTGCAAGAGCCTATCGAGCTACCTGTGATCAATACGTTCGCTTTTATCCTTCTCAGCAGCGAGCGGCACAGGCCCTCCCACAGAAGCCGGCCCGAATCGCGATCAGGGTATTTATGAGCTCCCATATGTTGTGCACCCCCAACTCCTTGCACTTGGTCTCGGTCGGTGTCACTATCGATTAGTTGCGTTACTTGCAGCGGAAGTGATTAGCCTACGAATGGAAGCGCCTCCACATCTTTTGCGCAAACAATCCCTCACGAATAGCGAGGACTGCATTGTCTTCCGGCGTATTGATTTGTTTATGAGTAGGGCAGTGACTCCGCAGGTGGAGCATCCGTTGCTGCATTCCTCCTCACGTTTTCCCGCTTGCACTTCAGTCAAAATGCTACCAGGCTGATGTTGGGAAACAAGTCAACAGAAACGAGTTGATATCCGAAAATGTTTTGCAGAACAGCCACCACTCGAATCTATTGTTCGTCAGGACAAACGGGAATCCCAGCTACAACTGCAAATATTCAAAGATTTCGTAGAAGAAGCGAAGCTAGCAAACATATTTAGGATTCACGGACAGCTGGATGAACAAACTTGCAAGCTTCGCTGGTCCATAACAATTATCATATGTGTAACGTTTTGAGATTGTCTGCGGAGGCTTTCAGGCAAAACAAATTTCCTTGACCATTTTTCGTCACACGACAATGACCATGAGGTTAGATTCAGGCTCCAGCCGACTTTCTTTTCGTCATTCCATCGATCAAGTATGGACTATATCTGAATCCGTATTTAATTTAAGTGATTGCAGCGTCCAGAGCTGATCTGAATCCCAGCTTCCTAGCGCTTTAAATCGACCTATTTCTAGCAAAGTTGTTAAGTAAAGAAAAAAATCGTTTTTAAACCACATATCTTCTTAGCAATTGAATATAGCAAACAGTAATAAACTGGAAAGGATCACAACCGTCAATTATTCACAGAAATCTAAAATTGGTTTAAAGTGAGGTAAAAATTACAGTTGTACGAGGGTCACTATTTATATTTCGGGTCCAGCAATATAAAACAAACATTAATCGTTGGAAATGGATTTATTGTTTTTCCATGAAGATTAATACACTTTTGCATGCGTTTAAACCAATTTTCGAAGCACTTAGTCCACTCCGGTTGAGACACCTCCAAAACATGGTTTTTGAACTCTTCAACCGCTGCTTCGGGCGTAGTAAAACGTTCACCACCCAGTTTTTTTAATGTGAGGAAACAAAAAGAAGTCATTGAGTGCCAAATCAGGACTGTAGGCCGGATGACCCATTAGTTCGATATTTTGAGTGCTCAGGAACCCCATTGTTTCAGCCGACTTGTGAGAGCTCGCATTGTCATGATGAAGAATGATTCGACGTCTTTTGTTATTCCGAATTTCTCCAAAGACTTGTGGCAAACAAATAGTGCTATACCACTCAGAATTGACCGTCCTACGTTCCAATAAAGGCACTGTGGTGACATGACCGGTTTTGCCGAAAAAAACGCGATCCTTCGCTTCGATGTGCTTCTTTCGCGAACAACTTTTGTTGGATTTGGCTCGTCTTGGAACACTCATACGATCGACTACTGTTTCGTTTCGGGCTCATATGCATAAATCCATGATTCATCGCCTGTGACGATCTTATGAACGTCTTTTGATGCACCGCGATTGTATTTTTCCAACATTTCCTTGCACCAATTGGCACGATCCTTTTTCGTTCAATCGTCAAATTGTGTGTGATCCATCGACATCATACCTTTTTACCTTATGTACGCTGTTGGAACTAATGCCCAAGGATGCCTCAATCTCACAGTATGTCACATGTCGGTCCTGCTTTATCAGATCACGTACAGCATCGATGGTTTCCGGAAAAACGGCCGAAATCGGACGACCTTCACGGAATTCATCTTGGAACGATCGGCGTCCGAGATTGAACTCGTGGTACCAACGATTTACACTGATTTTTGATGGTGCTTCATCGGCAAAAGTCGAAACAAGTTGATTCAGACACTCTTGTCTTGATAGCTCTCGCCGAAAATGGTATAAAAAGCATCGCACGAAAGTGTTCACGGTTTAATTCCATTTTTTGGCCGAGATGAATTTTGCGAGTCACTGTGAACGAAACAATTCGCGCTCAAATGACAAAACGTTCTGAGTGAAGTTGTGCTAAATAATGTCACAATTTCCAATGGATGTGTCAGATTGCACCTGGCACCACTAGTATTGCCAGGACCCGAAATATAAATAGTGACCTACATACGTATGGGACTTATTAATATAGCAAATGTTTGTCCGATACCTAAGGGAGATGCGACCACTTAAATCTTGATCTGTATGTATTTTTTTAATAAATGAAAAGTTTCACCCCCATTTATGGTTGAATTCATAATTCTGTTGGTGTAGAATCCAGAGCTGCATTTACGTCGAAAGGCGTTGCCATCAACTTTTGTATTATACTTTAAATTTAAAGAAATGCCCATAAAATTATGAATTAAATTTTCGTTGTGACACTGATGAAGTAACTCGCGTTATCATTGCCAGAATCACAGATAAACCAAGTCAATAAGCACACTCATATTGGCGAGTTGAATGGAATGTGGCGTGAATGAGATAGAAATGCTGTGCATTTCTGGAAAAATAAATTATTTCCTAACAGCTAGGAAACAAAGATACGTTTAACTTATCTGTGTAATGAAAGGCAAAACAAGTAAACACGCCAGTTTTTCATAAATTCATCAAGAATGTCGAAAAGTTTCACTGGCAATCTTTGCAGTAAGAAATCTTCGATTGCAGATTCAATCAAACATATCATTGTCGCCTGTTTACAACTTCGATCAATTCATCGACAGTGAGATTTGTTTGATTTTCTTGCAGTGACTCGCAGACATGCTGACCATGCGCCATTGATTGCTGTTGCACTACCAGCGGCGTGTGCTATGAAAATACTATAGGAAATCTTAATTACTGGAAAGTAGGCCATGACCGCATCTCAATCTGAACTGTTTACTATCGTTACGATTTTGCAATTAACTGAAAAATGATTGCCGTATCTTCAAACTGACTGGAGCCAGAATAGCATAACAGAATACAATTCATAATAGATTTCCCTTACAGCGTTGCATTAACACATCACAACTTAGCAAAACAATAAACGTTAGCTTTGAAGTCGATGAAAATCCCAGCATACTGGAGTTCAACCTACAAGACGTATGTGTGAAGGCTATGCTCGTGCCCTGCATATGCGTTCAAACTTATAACCTTAGATGAATTTCTTACAGACGAAACAATGTAGCCGTGAAGTATTCACACCATCTTGCTGGCAGCTATTTAGCTAGTAAGCAGTGTGAGCACTCACTGTGAGATTGAGTCATCCATTATCAATAGCGGCAGGAACGGTAGTCATACTATGATCCGGTACATATGACAACATCCATCCTGAATTGACCACCGTAGAGACTACCATTAGAAAATCTAGCAAGTTATTTCAATGCTAAGTGAACACTCTTCCATGGTGGATTATTGACAATAGGAACTAAGCTTTTATCTAAAATCGGATCATCCGTGGGAGTATAAATTCAATACAAATACTTATTTAGCTTGTTGGAGTCTAAACACAGTTGTTGGCTATGGCTTCACCAAAATGACCTTGAACGGCATGCATCATGCTGCTGCTACAAGACTACGTTGCTGAGGAAGCTTGTAAAATTATTTGAACCACATTTAAATGTATTTAAAGCAGTGTGGTGAGTTGTTGTTGTTGTTAATGGTAGAAAAACCATTTAGCTCTTAGTCAATGGTAATTTTATTGAATATTTCTTTAAAAATCGATCAATAAGTTTGATAACGGAACGCTGCTATTCAAATCTACCCAAATATCAGCGTATGCTGATAATATCCATATCATGTCTCGAGGAAGAAGTGTTAATTGACCTTGAATCAGGGGCTAATAAAGTCAGGTTGAGGGTCAATAGAAGCATGCACAAATATATGAACCAAACAAAAGACGTCCATTCGACAAAATATGACGGGGGACAGTTATGACTTGGAAAATGTCGACACATTCGTATATTTTAATGTTTACTTCGCCAAAAACCGTAATGAAAAAGATGAAATTAAAGAGTCCATCCTCTCAATATTTACATCGGAAAAAGTACGTCGAGAAAATTGATTGCGGGTATACAGTGACTTAAATTCAATTAAAACCACTCAATTTTCTATGATTGTCGAAATAATTGGACGAAAGCTTGCCCTTTTGGTTTCTTGCTAAATCTATGAAGAGTGACCAACAAACCATAAAATTAATAAAGCAAGCGTAAAGAAGCAATAGGCAAGCATCGAATACCAACGACTGAATTGCAGGGAAAATTTATTGCCAATAAGGAGCACAACCTTTCATATCGGCAAATAGGCAGATTGACTAAAATATCTTATAAATGCGTTCGATTCTATTTTTTAAAAAATGTGGTGTAAGTGCGACCCTTGAGGCCCACACGACTAATCTCCCAGT
This sequence comes from Oxycera nigricornis, assembly GCA_963942545.1. Taxonomy (NCBI): domain Eukaryota; kingdom Metazoa; phylum Arthropoda; class Insecta; order Diptera; family Stratiomyidae; genus Oxycera; species Oxycera nigricornis. The sequence continues at coordinate 109,310,630 of OZ012661.1, read as the reverse complement.
GGAGTGAATAAAAAAGCTTTAATTTGTTTTTATTATTAATAATTACTATCTTGATTTGTTTTAAATAACATTTTTTCAACATTGTTCAAAATTTTGCTGAAAAACAATAATATTACTATGAAGGTATTCAGGATCTGCACGAGTTAATAGTGCGTAATCGAGACGAAAAATAATTCCGAACGCACGTACGTACGTACACACACACAGACATCACTCTAAAAACGATGGATTTGGATTATAGAGACCTTAAAACGTGCAGATATATCTAAATTGGGGATTCGCAAAATCGACCCCTTTACAATAACTTCCCACTGGGAACTGGAAAGTTAAAAATAAAAGCAAGTATGGAAAAAAATATTGGTTTAAGAGGAATTCTGAAACATGAAAAAGAAATTAAAGAAAAATTATAAGACCCGGCATTATCCTAAAGATTTACGACACTAAAAACAAAAAGAGATCTGCATTTGTGCATTTTCTTAGAAGAATTCAACAAATTCAAGCAGCTTTAAAACGGTTCAAATGGAGTGAAAATTCTTAAAGAATATTGGTGATGGATCTTCATCGAACTAATTTGCCTGAAATAACAATTAATATAATCGAATGCCGCATTCTGAAGTCGGGTTCTTACGGCAGGCGATTTCAACACTCGTCTCGATTTGAAGTTTTCGACTCGCATAGATAGCACACGCCGCTTCGTGTGTATGTTGGCTTGGACTGGCGCGCGATTTTACGCGCCGTGGGAAGACGGTCTATGGGTTCCCTACCTACGATTAAACAATCAAACAGTCAACAGTTGAGAGTGCTTTTGGAAAGTGCTAATCAATTACTTGCGTTGAAGGAATTATAAAACTTGTAGATATTTGATGAAAAAATCGTTGTCATAAATGGAATATTACGCGATCATATCTATAATCAAAATACTATGATGGAATATTTCATCATATTTCTATGATCCTGTAATGCGGGCCTAAGCAAAACTTATCAAATGTAATCCAAACTATACTGAAATCTCCAATTCAAAAGGGGCATTATGTTAATTTAACTCCCATTAAATAACTTTGTGGATTTTTCTCAGTCTAGTCAAGCGTTATGAATGCAATTTCCAGAGAAAGTTTTGTCCGAGATTTTAACTTATAAACGTCCTCATCAATCGCCGAGTGTCTGAGCGAGCGATTAGAATTGTAAGTAGACTATTTATTAGATTTCTAGGTCAATCGCTCACAGAATGGTCACTTCTTAGATAAGTACAAACTATTGCTCTGCTACTTATCGTGTATGTTCGCTTAGTGAATGACTAATAAACATATGTCATGTATGTTCCATAAGAAATATTTACATTACGGAATTAACAAATAGAAAAGATATTGCTCTAGAGCATTGTACAGGATATGAAAGCTGCAATTGAATGCAATCGTTTCCGCAAAAACTTATATTCACATTGATGTTGGGCTTAGAAGTCTTTTTGTCGAAGAAAAAGAGATTAATTTTCGTTGCCAGTCCATCATTCGTTCAATAGATGATTCACTGTCTAACTGAAAAGTTGACTTGATTCCGTAAAACAGAATGAACCATCGTTTATAATACACCTTGATCATTTCTTGGAAATTGTAAAAAAAATGTAGGAGTTAATGCACAAAAAGGGAATGATTTTGAAGCGGGAAAAACACACACACACAAATGAATCATTCTGTGTTGTGTGTTCCATTCAAGCTCACATGTTAAATCATCAACGATAATCAGCTCGATTTCCTTAGAATCGATTTTTCTGAAAATACAAATATGTCCATACCTACATATATCATTTATTGAATAGAAAAATGATTCAAGTTGTTAAATCGATAAAATTAATTTATATTCAATACATTAATACTTGCGCATGAAGCATTTATATGTATGTATTTAATATTAAAGAAGTGCACGTTATTTCAGGGTCATATCTGATATTTATTTAAAATCGATGTGATTATTTCATACCAGGATAAAGATACCACAAAACAAAATTTGTTTTTAGCTGTATACTGAGGAACCGCAATAAGAGGAAAGTTGACAGTAAGGACTGATGTTCACACTGTCATTTGCTAGTAATTTTTCTCTGTTTCCTTTAGACTTGATTTTGATTTTTAATTTTTCTGTAGTGGCCTTTGTAAACTCTTATTCAGTAAAAAAAAACCTTTTAAAAGCTAGAAAATAATTTACTTGCATTTCCCATATACGTTTAATTTGATATAAGATATTCTCATAATGCTAATGCTTAATCGATGCAACACAATGAGAACCACATGATAGATAAATCCATATTTTGCAAAATTAGGAATTGTCTTTATATTGTGGTTCCTTGGGAAATTTGCCTAACCGATATTTTAAATACTAGTAACGTTTTGAATTTTGGAGGAAAATCATTTGTCTCAAAAGTTTAAATGCTTTTTTCTCAAAACTACTTTTTTTCGTGCCGTGCCAATGATTTCTTCGAAATTAAAAATTCGATCATACTGAAATTTTTACCATTTATTGAACACATGTATAGTTATCGTGTGAACCACGGCCGTTTCAAAATATTGTTTTTTTCTTCTATTTTTTTAAACCCAAAAATCAAACACAAAACTTGAATTTCGAAAAAATATTTTTAACTGTCTGCCATTTTATTATTATTGTATATAACTTGATAATTTTGGTTCAAAGGATAGCTACTGGCTTTTCAAATAAAACGTTTTTGAATATTTTGTTTCAGGCTATTTCTCGCTTCAGAATCATTATCACCGTTTAATATGCATTTAGTATATTTTTATATTATATAATGCCGCCATTTTGTGTAAAATGAGAATAATAATGTAATAAAATATAAAATTTTAGTACGCTAATACACAGCGTATTAGCTATTTGATTGAATCCTAAAAGAATTACATTGATATCTACTTCAGGAGTCTTGTAATAAATTCTTAAAAATAAGTCAGTTTTTTGGGTGTAAAAGGCCTATAACCCGCTAAATGCTTTCTCATGAATAGAGTACCAAAACTTCAAGATAATTTGCCGCCAGTTTAAATGGTCATTTAGGTTACGGTTTTCAAAAAAAAATTAACTATTTTAGAAAGAGAAGAGATATTATTTTGAAATTTCTGACATATGTTAATTGGTACTTTGAGTGTACAGAGATATTTTTTTAGATTTTTTTATTGTTTTTTACCCGTAATATTTTTTTTAAAAACATCAAAAAATTACGGTGGACATGATTTCAGGTGACTGGATCATCTGGGGGGAGGGGAGGGAACAAAACGCCAAATTAATCCTTGTTTAAGTGCCTATCGTAGGTACCGGAATGGTTTTTTTCATTAAAAAATAACATTTAAAATTGTTTTCAAAAAACTATTTTTGAGGTAGGAAAATTGAGTGAAAATCGAAAAATTTTAAACCGATCATAGTGATTCTGCTATCGACTATGGTCATAGATGTGTACAACAACATATTAAAAAATCAGAGTGATCGGTTGATTTTTTTTAAATCGTGTCCGCCAGTTTGAAAAACACGAATTCGAGAAAATCGCGTTTACTTTTTTAACGATTTTTTTGTAAACGCTATAAACCTCTACTCTGCTATGCCCGGGCCATACAAAATTCTTACCTATTTTTCATACAGCTGCTGACTAGCTAATTGTGCATCTCGGCGAGCTGTTCTGATTTTTTGAAAAATTGTAACCTAAAAGATCCCTTAAGGTTTAAACTTAACTAAACATGCAAATAACAAATGATTTCCCCAAATTTTTAGCAACTATCTTATTGCTTTAAGTATTTGATAAATTTTCAATGAGGTTAAAAAATTTACTCAAAAATTGTATCCGTTTTGATATTTCCACTGTCTGTATCCAGAAGTGTTGATGGAAACTGTCGTCGAATTTATATTATACATAGCTTGAACAAATCATTTTATTTGACCCTTCTGCGCCTCATGCCTTCATCTATCACTTTGTGTTGCAAGTTACGAACAGATAACTTAACACTTTACCGATCGGAGGTCTATTAATTGACATTTTCTTAGATCTCATTACCTGCCTATTATGTTGTTTTTCGGCATCATTATTTCTTGAAAATTGTTCTTTGATTGCAACGATTTCCTTTATAATATAACTTTCATTTCAACATATGATCATCCATTTGAAACGAATCTGTCATATAATAATCTGCACTCGGATTGTTCGATATTTTCCTCTATGCTCGTTTCATTTGGAAGCGGTAGGTACAGCTTTAAGGTGGTACTCATTATAAATTTGTATTAAATATCCCTCGCATTTCGATTGATCCTGCGGCTAATCTTATTGAAGTGAATATAATTCCGGAAGTGTGTCTAAATGAATCAAGCATATGATGTCCTCATCATCCGATATAGGTGACCCATTCAACTTGAATTTATAGATCTGAAAAATCAAAGCTATGTCCTCCCCATTTCGAGATAATAATGATTCAACCATACTTGAAAAATCGACTTAATCCACCAGCAAGCCAGTTTAGCTGTGACTAGAAATACCATATAACTGCTAGCAACTACGCAATCCACGCTCAAAAAGACATTATCTGTTTTATGAACAGCACTCCTTCATGTGCCAAGCATTTGCCTCATTCTTGTATCGGTTTTTTATTCTTCATTCCACTCAAGATTAATATACATTATTATTTATAAGTGACAGCAGCCACTAAACTGCGGCAATGTGAATGTCATTGAAATATTCAATTTGGAAGAGTTTTTTCAATTGACATTGTTGAGTTTATCATCTAGGTTTGTAAGTAAGCAAATTTTATGAACTACTATTTCCATTTGTGGCATAACAGTAGAGGCGAAAATTTGTTTAGTAGAAAGTTGCATGAAAAAGATGTAATCTTTCACAATCGTGTGGGTGATGTCGGTATGATTGATTGACATGCTACACGAGACATGCACATGTAATTCGTGTTGTCGAGCAATGAATGCATTTGGTAGCACGTTTAGGAATTTAATGGAGACGTTCAAGTGAAGAATGCTTGAATTAGATCTATAACTTTCCACTTTTATTTGAAAATACAGCAGAATTTGGATAAGTGAAATCACAAGGCAACGTAATTTTCATTACATTTGCCCAGGTTTCCACTAAAATTCAGTTTCACTTACAAAGGTCACAAAATTCATAAATTTCACTCATAATGCTATAAAATTTTGGTGTTTATAAAACTTTTTTGGAAGGTTTTTGTTCTGTTCTGTTTTGTTCTGTGATCATGCCCACAAGTAGAGGCCACGGTCTCGCCCTCTCAAATTTGGATGAGTTGAGCACCGTATTTCTCAGCATTGATGGTTTCGCCAGGTTGCAGGAACGAATAGTAAATAACTCCAGCTACAGACGACCAAACAGTTACCAATATTTTCTTTGAGTGAAGGCTTGGTTTCGGCATGTGTCTTGGCGCTTTATCGGCATCTAGCCATTAGGCCCGATCGGCGACGATTATCTTATAAAATTCACTTTTCATCGCAGGTCACAATTCGATGCAAGAACGGTTCCTTTTTGTTATGGGAGAGAAAAGAACTTGAAATCTCCATTCGACATGTCATGTTTTGCTCGGTAAAATCATGCGGAACCCATTTTTCAAGCTTTTTCACTATTCCAAGTTGTTGCAAGTGGCGGCAAACTGTCGAATTGTGAACGCCTAATTTCTCGGCAAGATCCCTTATGATTTGGCTGGATCAGACTCCACTAATGCACGCAGCTCGTCGTTATTGATCGATGGTCCCGGGTGTCCACGTGGCTCACTTCCAAGGTCCATATCTTCGGATCGAAATTTTTCGAACTACCGCCGAGTGGTTCGTTCGCTAACTGTATCAGGCTCAAATGCGCTGTTGATATTTCTCGTTGCTTCTCTTTCGTTGTGCTCTAATTTAAATTCGTATAGTAAGAGTAGCCGTTTTTGATTCACTTTCATGTTCACTTTCTCTTTTTGTTTTTACGATCACTATGAAGTGCAAAACAGAAACGACTCCACAAACAAAGGTAGCAGTATTTATACTTCAATATGTCATATGATTTACGCCGCCTTGTGCCAACATAATACACTAAAATTGCAGCCAACTTTATGTCATTGCTAAATCGGCCACTTCATCTGCAGCAACCTAATATATTAATTTTTAGAAATCAGCAAATTGTTCGATCATTTAGATTTGTAAATTATACTAAAAACTCATTGTTGAAAGGATGGATTATTAAAAACTGTTGTAATCGAAGCAATATCATAGTTGACGGTAGGATCATCCTGTATCTAGCCAGAATTGCTATAGTGTTCAGTAATTGTGCCATATAGTAGATATTGTTGCGGTCTAATATTTTAAGGATCGAACGTATTTTTTTCAATTCGAATGAAGTTTTAAAACATTTGCCGTGTCTAATAAATCACGTTTACTTCTACGGCGGCTGTCCTCCACACTACTCTGACATTGATCTAAATCAGTCCTGTATCTAAAATTGATAGATCAAAAATGTAGGTACATTTCAAAGTTATTTAACTTCATGTTCTGAATTTCTATTACATAATTTCACATGTTATTATTAAATAAATGAAATTTCATATAGTAACATGTCGAATACATAATAGCACTTGGTACAAATTCTATAAAAATCATTCAACTGTACTCAACAACAGCTGTGTACACTGTTTTTTTCTTCTACAACTCCCATTCAAAACACAAAAGAACTTAAATTTTTTAGTTGATTACAATTTATCACTTCCACTTCTTCGTCTATCTTGTAGCAATCGCATGTTTACACCCCCAAAAATGATAGCTCATAACATTCTAAATGTATCTAAACTATGAACATGGATAAATAGACGCGATATGTGATGTTTTCTATATAAAAAAAGTAGCTCTTCACACTTCTATACGTCTATTCGGTCGTCTATCGATAAATATAAACATTTCTTTTTTGTTTGGTCATATTTTTAGAACATTTACATAAATACTTTTACTTTTGTCTGTCTCGCTCGATTCTTGTCACTACCAAAAAGTTGTTTGATGTCTGCAATTTGACGGCACTTGGGCTAGACCGTGGACAAGATCTTATAAATATACATATATGTACGTATGGCTCCTTCATAGGTGTTGTCTGCCACCAAAAATGCTATTTATTAATGAAGCGAACGTTCTGCTGTCTGTACCAGCAATCACTTGGAAGTTCCTACAAAATGGCTCGTTATGCTACGAAAAAGGCAAAAGCATATGAATTTGAGTTAATTTTGTGCGGAATATGTACATACATAGATTGGTAGGCGATTGTGTTGTATATAGTGGATAAATTTATTACAAAAGGCATGTGGATGAATATATAAATTGGAGATTAAGAATACGACTTTGTGAGTCCATCTTAGTTGAATTTTCGAAATAATGTGGTATAAATATGGAAGCATATCACAATCATATACGAAAAACACAAGAAGAAGCTTAAGGAGAGCGAAACAAAACCTCAACGAGCTGAACAATATTTGTACTGGAAAAGATATAACTAAAAGAATTTTAGTGTTTTGGATTTCATGTTGAGCAGAGTTGAAAAACTACGAAAATGAATGCAAATTGTTACACTTTCAAGTATAAAAGAAAATTCGATGAATGAAACACGAACTGAATCTATGATACAGGGGCAAACCCATAAAAATTGGTAGTTCAATCGTTTATTTTGGATTGGTAGCTAATTTTTTGGTAGAGAAATTTCCTTTTCTCTCGTTTGGACGTCACAACAGATCGAAGGAGCATGCTTCGAAAGCTGTAAGCATTGTTGAAAATTACCTACATATAGTGTTGATATACAGGCAACGCAATGTAAAATGAATTCAGTTCCAAAATTACCAGTTGATAACGACAAAAACATTTTTGTGATCGAAGGGCTTAAAAAAGAGTAAACATTTTCATATAGATTAAAAAGGATTAAAAAATCTTTATATATAATTAAATTACTAGTTCACTTTATAAATTTCAAAAATAAACCCTAACTTCTTATAACTTCAAACTGGTCCAGGGATAGAAGATTAACCAATGGTAAATGTTTAAAATCTATTTTTAAAAAAACATTTGTAAACAAAATAGAAAAAAACTTTAAACACGTTTTGCTTGAAACAAGGTTTTTTTAACCGACGGACAGATAATCTCCAGATCTACTGGAACGATTTTGAAAAACATTAGTTCTTTTTATTAGTTCAAGTATCCCACATCGTAATTTACCACAATATGACCAAAAATTTGAAAGCAAATTTGATGTTAACAAAACTAGGAAAACGGGTCGATTTTTGACTTTGACTGAAAACGGCGGTGGATTACGATTTGAAAGACATTACTTTTTAAAATCCTCTTGATTTTTTTTATTTCAGACTAACCAATCCATGGATTATCTGGTCATCGTGGAGTAACAATTTTTTCAGAACTTAATTTCAGCGCCCTCTATAAAAGAGAAAAATAAATAAAATAAAAAGTATTTTGGAATATAAAATAATATTATAAAAAAGATTTCTGTTAATATCTGATGAATAACTAAGAAAACAATTCTTGAAAAATGTTTTCCCCTTCTAAAATGTACTAGTACCTTAAATGGACTGCTCTAGACTTACACTGAATTTTCGTGTTGATTATGATCTTGTACTTTTACAATAAAATATTGAACCGATATGTAAGTCTATTTCTTCGCAATTATCTTCTTGTATTTTTTTATTGTCATTCTCTTTTTTGCGAATTTGGAGGAAAAAAATTAACTTATAATATACAACAGACTTTTATCGGTTAAAAATTGAAATCACCGAGAAGTTAAAAAAAACTATTTACATATCAATCATGTTTATTTATTTTGGATGGGGTTTCAAAGAAAAATTGACCTAGACACAGTTGTTTTCCACCGCAAGCTACATCATACACATGTGTGTTATGACTGGTGTTTGTGATGAATTCATCAGATGCACACATGACTGCTTTAGAATGATGTCAAGGCAACATCTGGATGAGGATGCAAAGAGAAATTAAAAATGCATCCACACCACAAGACGATAAAAAGGAAATATTATGTGAATGGCGAAAAGAATTTGAATTCATATATTTGCGCAAGAATACTCACGGTATTTGAATTTTAAATTGAAGATTGTACAATATGCATTAGTTCTTTTCATTTAAGAGGGAGTAGGGTTAATTTTCAATATTTTAAACACATTTTAAGGGTTATTTTTGAAAATACGGTAAAAATACTTTTATTTATAAGTTAAGGACATAATAGTGCAACATTTCACGAGTCTTTTGTTAAATTTTTGTGTAAAAATATTGCGAATTGACCCACAGGCAACAAATCTTCGTATGCACAAAAAATGAATTTATGAAAATTTACTGATAAAAATCGGCGAATTTGTTGTTTTAAACAATTGTTTTATAACAATAAAAAATACAAAATTTCGATGTTGTCATTTGGTAATTTATGTAGAAAGTAAGTGTGCAAAATTTGTGAAAGATCGGATAAGTAGTTTTTGAGTTACAATGATCACCGACTTTGAAAAAACTAAATCTGATGAAAACGCGAGCAAAATTGGTTGGAGAGCGTATATTTAAAATGGCTGTATCTGCTCCGATCAATCTCAAATCTTAACTGGATACTCTTGAAGGGCTGTACTATTGCAAATTAAAATAAAAACCCTACCACCTTAAGGGGTCTTTTAGGTACGATTTTCAAAAGAAAAAAAATAACCATTTTTTCCAATAGAAAGGAATTTTGTACATATCTTAAAATATTTTTTAGTCATAACAATTTTTAAAAAAAACATCAAAAAATAACGACGGACGTGATTTCAGGTGACTGGTTCTTCTGCAAAAAACCGCCAAATTAATCCTTGTTTGAGTGCCTATGGCAGGTACCGGAAAGATTTTTTCATTAAAAAATGACAAAATGGCGGCAATTTTAAAAAAATTTTGAGGGTGGAAAATTAGTGAAAATCGAAAAATTTGGCAGCGATCATAATGATTCCGGTATCGGCTGTAGCCATAAATGTGTACAACACATTAAAAAACCAGAGTGATCGGTTGAGTAGTTTTTCTAAAATCGTGTCCGCCAGCTAAAAAAACATAAATTCAAGAAAATCGTGTTTGCTTTTTTTTACCGAATTACGAAGCACCTAAAGTTAAATCTTCGTATATTGGCTTCAAAATTTCTGATCTTGTTGATCAAGAGGTGGACTTATACTTTTGTAGTTCAGGAGAGGGGAGTCGAGAATACCAAAACACCGCGGAGCGTGAAAAATGCTGTCTCACGGCATCTCGCTATACACGCTTGAAAATGTTTTAAAAATTAAAATACCATTATAAATCCTTTTAAATCGTATTCATGATGAAATTTACTAACAAAATCTGCAAAAAAAAATCCTTTTGATTTTTTGAAAAATTGTAACACTAATAGCCTGTAGAATATAGGTATAGTGAATTATTAAAACAGTTTATATAGGTGCGTTTTCTAAATGGTTACGAAAGAAATTTGTCGATAAATATGAAAATTTCAAGTTAAAATAACAACCGGCAGGTAAACTGTTAAAGAATATAAACAGACACTACTGCTGCACTTCACAAAGGGAGTAAGCAAAAATACAGTAGACGACCATGTAAAAACGATTTCCTTAATTTGTTTCCATCCGTTTTTGTTTTATTACAATAATTTCTATATTTTTAATTCATTTACGACACTATTTTCATTGAAGAATCCATATTTTTTATATGGTCATTATAAGAGGATTGCCTATATTTCCAAAGCAATTTAATAGATCTGATACGTTTTTCGTATTTAGGATACTATAATTACCCAAAACCAACTACTGAAGTCTACGCCGCTGAATCAGTGTTTTCCTATGTTTTCCACCTGTCTTTTAAATATATACCGTAACGTAACTCTTGACAATATTTAGGAAAAACTTTTTTTGGCTACGCTTCGCGGGAGCCGTTTCGTTTAGATTGTTGAAACGATCTTCCGCCTTTGTTTACGAAGTCCTATTTTTGTTTAAGAAAGCTCCATTTTCTCAATGAAACACACATGACATGTTTTCTATTACTATCTCATATCTTTTACATCATACAAATTTCTTTCACAGTCACAATTGTATATACATATTTATATTAACGATGAGCTTTCACTGACAATCTTTAACGCTAATGCGCATGGCCCCAAATTTCATGTTTTATTTTTCAATACTAAAATTTAAATCACGTCTTAGCTTTTGTACTTAGGCCCAATGAAAATAAACATACAAAAATGCTCATAAAGAAGAATGTCTTGTTGATTCATTCATTAATATTGAATTTCTTGTAATTAAGGTTGTCTTGTTATCTTAAATTTATGCAATAAAGTTGCAGAGGAATGCTCTTTGGAAATTGTTTTACTTAGGTTTTCGTCGTGTTAATTTTGTGCGTCCAAAAATAGTACTAATTTATATATCGGAATAGAATCTCCTCCAGACTTAAATGACTAGTGCCCACAAAACTCATTCATGCTAAGCTCATTGCTGTTTCTGGTGGCACTTCTTTGAGGATTGGGCGTACCGAACAACTAGCTCCGGCTAACAGAACTAACAAGCAACTCAACTCGATTAGGCAATGTTTTGGTTGGGGAAATCTAGAAAACATAATATGTAAAGTGAAATCCGGTTGAGTTTATTTTCGTTTGTCACGGCCCATGTAGGCCCCATGTAACTGGCCTAAGATGCAGACAAGCGTCACTCCATGAGTGGCTAATGTTGACATTCGAATTTATGCCGTAGTTGGAAGACGCCACGCCAATGTGGTGCTGATGATTTATAGCCCAACATGAATGGAAGAATCAAGAAATTGATGTGCGGCACTCCAAGTTGAGCTGCACTCATGTCTTCTGTAAATAAATGGAAGCCGTTTGTGTTTTATCTGTGATTTTGAAATAGTGAGCTCAATAATGAGACTCTTGTGGCTTTTGGTTGATGCGTTCAAGTAAGATAGCTTGCGCTGAAAAGAATCATAATGTGCAAACCGTTTCTTCGAGGAACCATGTGCAACTGTGATAGAATTAGAATACTATTCTTCGTTCGCTTTCCTGACGAGTGAAACCCAATAGCAACAGTGTTTTGAATAATTTGAATTAGCTTGAAAGCTTTGTAAGTCCCAAAATGTCTTTCCAGCATGTTTGCAATGGACACATCATTAGACTGTCTACATTTGGTTCCGATAAGATTCCATATCAAACTACGCCCAGGTTGTCCATTCATTCTCATCCTCGCAACAAATCAGTTTAGATTACACGAAACGGATATTTGAAACACTGACACCGTTTGCCGTAAACTAATCCCTCCGCACATTTTTAAAACAGTTCAACGGCCTGTCCCTTACGCATATGCTAGACATCCAATCAATTGCCCCCTCAATTGTTATCTAGCGCTTTCGTTTAGCTGAGAAATTGTTTAATTGAATATGATCAGCGACTGTGAGAATACGTGATGCACAAACATGACCACCACAACTGTTGCCGATGTCTGATTGTTACATGTTCTCCTCACTTGGAACGTGTGGCGACAGCAATATTGGATGTCGCACAAATTACACTTATCTTGTGTAAATTATGGCAGCGATCGTGTTATGCGAAATGTTTACGATTTAACTTGGTTTGTTGGTTGTCATTCGTTCAATTCTTATCATTCGGTTTTCCTGTTGAAATATGAAGGCAATGTTTACTAGTCGACTGGTTTTTGAATACATTGTAGCCAGTATGGAAGGATTCTTATATATAAAACTGATTTTCAGATGACTCAACATATGCACTTTAATTTTCTCTGAAATGCAAGGATTCGACTTCAATATTTTATTTATGTTTATTACATTTGTTTTATTCTTTTTAGATTCGCCTTGAAGACCAATATTGAAACTGCAATTTCATACGATATGCGAGCTTAATGACTGTCTTAAACCAGAAAATACTCAAGAAGTGCTCAGTTGATCTACCGAAAATGATGCACTAGTGAGTGACAATACAATCACTTACTACGATTGAAAAAGAGACTCAGCCAAAACCTCTAAGGAGGCGCCTATTACTATAAGAAACGTGCATCCGTTTGTTGGAATGTTGGAACATCCCCAACGATTCACACGCAGCATCCCCGATTCCTCCTCAGCAGCGGTAAATCGTTCACAAGCAGACGTTAATAACTTTCCACCGTCCTATGGTCCTGCGTGCAACAGTGGCGGCTTAGCATCTAGTTCATGGCAGCAATCACATCATCAAGGAGCACCTGGATCGCCGGCAGCACATCATCGTAATCTATCGACTTCATCTAATTACAGCACACAGAAAAGTGTGACGTTCAGCAGTAATACGAACAATTCGAACGGAGATTGTAGCAACGGCGTTATTGGTTGTGGTGGACAACTAATGGCGGGAAACATGAAGCACGGTGGGTAGTGTTTTTGCCTTATTCACTTTTCTTAACCAAACTTGGCCTGTGCAACAAAGAGAAAAAGCAAATAAAACACTTGCTCTACTGACCAATAGTTTAAAAGGTTGCATAAGATGCGCAAAAACTTACTTTCTGCAATTTTGAGCGTTACGGGAACCATCCACTTGAATACTACTGCAATTATGGCGATAGAGCTGTAGTCGGTAGCAGACCTTGAGTGTCTTGCAGTAATCTTTGAAACAAGCATCCAAACAGTAAAACAGTAACGTGTAACTTTGAATAATTCCAGGCAAATCACAAGAAGACGTTTGCTATGTTGTAGCCAAATATGATTATGCAGCACAAGGCGCACAAGAACTAGACTTAAGGAAAAATGAAAGGTATCTTCTACTCGATGACTCGAAACATTGGTGGCGTGTCCAAAACAATCGTAATCAATCGGGCTATGTACCTAGTAATTATGTTAAGAAGGAAAAGCCATCCCTATTCGATAGGTAAATGATTTTTTTTGAGTTTTCTAATACATTTGAATTGTTTCTTTTAGCGGCGTTAATAAGTTTACTTTGTTTTTAATTTGCCAATTGTACCAGTTAATGTTGACTTCTCTTTTGTTTATAGTATTAAGAAAAAAGTGAAAAAAGGTTCCGGTTCTAAAACATTGCCAAATATCTCACCGTCTAGGCAAATTGAAAGTCCGACAATGTCTAGGCGATTACCTCCGGATCCGTCCGAAGCCATTGGTGAGTGTTTTATAAATTACTCTTTGTGAAATATTATTTTTAATTGAATCCATGAGTAGAAGAGTAATTTAGAACATGTGTAAAGTGTGTTATTGTTGATTTCACCGAGTTAGTTATGTATGATGTACGTTTCGTTCAACGCATATCGTCATTATTTCGCTGTTTTCCATGAAAACTTTGAAATGTCCATAATCGAACCATGATTATTGTAGCAAAAATTTTTCTGTCGGCTATACTGTTGAAATGTAATCCTTTTTTTTACCTAAAATTTGATTTATATGAAGACCGTGATGGTTTAAAGGTTTCTTCAAAATTCCGTTACATGCCCATAAACATTTTCACTACTACTAGCGAAAAAAAATTGTATTTACAGCAATACAGTCTGGCCATTTTTGCTGACAAAATTAGTTGCTATTCTTTTTTGTATCCTAAACTTCAATTTGAGATGTTGGTTTAAGGATTTTGCATTTATTGTGTTCAAATCCTTCCCGACTCTCCTTGGTGGTATCGTAGATCTCCGGGATAATTATATAAGCAACGTTTCTGATGTATTATATGCGTGATGATTCTAGTTGCATCAATTTCCAGGATCTATTTTGCTGAAAACTTTAAGCCTACTCTAAGTAACCATATTCAATTTCTTTAAATGCTTTGTAAGCGTAACATTTGACTTTTGCAATCGTGTTTTGTAAAAATTGTGTAATCAAACTTATCTCGTTATTGATGTCGTTACTTTATTCCTCTCCTTTTTTCCTACGTCTAAATTCCTGTGCTGAAATGACCTATAATAACTCGATCGATAGGAACATTCAATCCTTCCTGGTGGTCCCTTGTTTCAATGTGTGTACACGTTCAATTTTTCAAAACATATTCTTCTATTTCATTCAGATCGTCATCAACTTGAATTCATACCATAAAATTCGTGAGTTCTTCTATTTTTCGACTCTGTATCAAATCAATTTGGCAAAATTCTCTCGGGCATTAGAAATAATCAAATCATTGGTTTCCCTTAGTATTTTGAACAGCTTAGGATTATTTTTGCATCGCGAATCCGAATTAGTGCCGTTTGAAAATTGTTTAGTATTCTACCAAATACAATAGCTTGAAGAGATTTTCAACATTAGAATCTTTGGTCTTACTATTCAACCCTGCCTGAGATTCAAACAACAATAAAGTATTAATAAACAATTTTCACCCAAAGGTACCGCGATTGTGAAATATAATTATCAAGCTCAACAAGCTGACGAGCTATCACTCACGAAAGGCACACGAATCCTTATTTTGGAAAAGTCCAATGACGGTTGGTGGCGTGGACAAAGTGGAAATGCAGTCGGCTGGTTTCCAAGCAACTATACGACTGAAGAATGTGATAATGATGAACAACTCCATACGTATGCTATGGCCGAAAACGTTTTAGATATTGTGGTAAGTGGCCCCAAAACAAGAACATATGTCCTTATGTTAAAATTCACACTAATTTCGACATTGTGGACAGGTCGCCCTATATAGTTTCGTTTCGAATAACGATCAAGAACTTTCATTCGAGAAAGGCGATCGACTCGAAATACTCGATCGACCGCAAACCGATCCGGATTGGTATAAGGCTCGCAATCAGGCTGGTCAAATTGGTTTAGTTCCACGCAATTACCTACAAGAATTGTCTGAATATCTAGCTCAACCATATCGCAGTGGTACCGTATCGGGTAGTGGTAACGGCAGTGCTGGTGGCGATTCTATCGATCGACGCAACGATTCAATGTCGACATCGATGCAACAGCCGCCACCGCCGCAACAGCAGCAGCAACAACAACAGCAGCAGCAGGGCGGTGTACCTCTAGAAAGACCAAATTTAGCGGGTAAAAGTTGGTATTATGGCGCCATAACTCGTAGCCAATGTGATACTGTACTCAACCAACATGGACACGATGGTGATTACTTGATACGGGATAGTGAAACTAACGTAAGTATGGAATTATGAATTTAAATTTTTACTAAAATTCATATATTTCATTAACAAACAAAAAACACATTGCTTTCATCAGCATCATTAATTTTGAGATCAGAGGAACATCATTGAGTGCATTTTGGCATGAAAATAGGACGTGAATCCTATGTAAAGAACGAATTTATTGATAGGTGCAATATTCGTTTATTTTTTCCATAAATGATCGAAAACTTTTGGCTTGATATTTCGATCTATTTGACAAACCATTGATCAGTTGAGACTGGTAAATACCAAGGAATTAAAAATGATGAAAGCAACCATTGAATACAATGAAAGCAACGATAAAAGAACAATATGTAGTATAGATACCAAAAAATAAAATCGTAAAATCTCCTTCACTTCATCAGTATGCAGTCATTTCCTCATTTTTCCCTTCATTCATATAAAATCATTCTTTTTTCCGTAGTTTCTGCCGAATATTTTGTTTTCAATTGCCTTAAATTTCTGACGTGCAATGCTTCTCTAAATCATCACTTCATTTCCATGTCTAATAGAATTGTCTCTCTCTCTCCACTTTACAGATCGGCGATTATTCGGTTTCCTTAAAAGCGCCCGGACGTAACAAACATTTTCGTGTTCATGTCGAAAACGGAATGTATTGTATTGGTCAACGTAAATTTCATACTCTAGATCAATTAGTGGATCATTACCAAAGAGCACCAATCTACACAAATAAGCAAGGTGAAAAATTATATTTAGTACGACCATTACCGAAAGCGAATGGCACTTAAACCTCATACGATCGCATCCAAGTATCATTTTTATCTGTTCGCTGAAATTTCAACGTTCTCATGAAACAACACTAGAACTTCTTTTTATTTTATTTTATACGACAAAAATTAAAGACAATGAAAAAATGGAAAAACATTAATTTATACAAAATACAAGTATACAATAATAACGAAAAAACATTATGAATCCCTAGGCTGAATCACTACGAACTATTTTGAATTCCATACTAATTTCACTATTGTAGAGTGTCGCTTCATATTTCTCTCTCAGTTCATTAGTTTCATAATGACAAACCCATTGTTTTGAAATATATATTTAAATATATTCGAAACTGAAGCAAAATGTTACGAAATAAAATAATTATACCTAATCCATTATCAAATTATTGAACGCCAAGCGATGTATGTATGTATGTATTAATAACGAAATATTGCATTTGTGAACAAATGCCATGCGCTCATTTATTTTCTAAATAAAACACATAGCTGAAAATTATAACAAAACTACCTACTCATTCATCGCATAATTACTACAAACAAAAATTAAACGAAAGAGAGAAACGTAAAAAAAAACAGATAGTCATGATATGAAAAATATATCAACATAAATGATAATTATTTAGTATCGAAATTGTATATAGTTATTAAAACAAATTGCTTACTATCTAAATATAATATAATAAAGATATAATTTTTTAGATGTTTACTTCTAATGATAATTTGTTTATTATTTCTGTTCGATTTAAGAATATAAAAGAAATAATTTATAGCGAAATGGATTTAAATGAATAATAACTCGAAAGATATCTACGATAGTAGTTTTAATTTAATTGAATGCCTAGAATGGAAATTTTTTTGTGTATTTTGTATGAATAATATATCAAATATTTTAAGTCTTTTTTATACATATTACACTAAATATTGATTGGATTGATGGTTGTTGTTTGAAAAGAACACAAAAGAGAAAAAATTAATTGTGAAATGTTTTCATATAAATGCGAAGTGGATTTTTAATTTCAATTGTTTGAGTTTTCTTTTGTGTTACACATAGTTAGTGAATCTTAGAGAAAAATTCTATATCTTTTAATGTCAGATTTAGGGTCTATTCTGATTTCCGAATTTTGGTTATAATGCCCATATCAAATAAAACAGTATGCTTATGACAATTTGAGCTATTATTTTGGGTAATATTGAGACTTCTGTGGTGTCAATTGACCTATTTAAAGTCTTACCCAGCTGTGAATGTATCCTGGGTTGAATTTAAGGAAGATAAAGAAGACATTTTTTGCGCAAGACTATCCTCTTAGTTTCGGCAAGTTTGTTTTCGCTTTTGGACAGATTCATATGTAAATGAATTGTATGCTAGTAGCATTTTATTAAAGGGCCATTCAAATTCTTACACGACCGAAATATTATCTCCCTTTAGGCCAGGGCAGATCTGCAAAAAAACGACTAATTTGGCCGTTGAAACGGGCATACTGATTTTTGCAGAAAAAGTTGTGGAATAGCTCGTATAACAGTAATTTACTTATCCTCCCTCTCAAAAAAGTCGGAAACATTACTAAAAAAATCGAAATGTTTAAAAATTATTTTAAAAAATCTGTTTTTCCAGCTTTCCTCATTCCTAGCTTTAAAACGATTCATTTCAGAGCAAAGTTGTGTGGAAATAAAAGCTGCGTCGTTAAGTTTTCTATAAGATAGGATTGGTTAAAAAAAATTTAAACTCTGGGGGCCGGATTCAGTTGATGGAGGCATGGCTCCTAAGATAGAACCCGCAGCCACCCAGCTCTGTTTAAGAGTTTAATACCAAGTTAAGCAAAAATTTGTGAGGCTGCCCTATAAATCCGATTTTAATTTTGTAAAATGCATTTGATTGGTGAAGTGCTCTTTTATATGTGAAAAAAGCCAAACTTTTCAAAAGTTTTCAATTTTTTTGAATTTTTTAAAATAAATGTAGATTGCACAATTATTATGGGCAATCTACTGAATCGATCTTGATGAAAATTTGTGTGCTATTTTATTATATTGTAAAGATTTATGGAGGTCCTTAGTGCATTCTAAGTAGTAAAAAATTTAATTAAAAAAATGCTTTTCCTCCTTTTTTTTATATTTATGTTTATTTTGCAGCAAGGGTTAAATGTTTTAAAATTTTAAACCAATCCTATCTTATAGAAAATTACTGCGCAACTTTTATTGCGACACCAACTTTGCTCTGAAATTAACCGTTTTAAAGTTAGGAGTGAGAAAAGTAAGAAAAAACGTTTTTTTTGAATTTTTTAAACATTTCGATTGTTTTAATGCTCCCGACTTTTTTGAGAGGGAGAATAAGTCAATTATTGTTATACGAGCTATTCCACACCTGCAAAAATCAGTGTGTCCCCCTTCAACGGCCAACTGAAAACAGATCCGTCGTGGTATACTTGCAATATTTTAGATTTTGTTCAATTGCGTCTGTATGATTTTGCCGAAAATGTTGCCGTTTGAACTCCGAAACATTTTGTTCCTACGATTTTTTTCTTGGATTGTACGCGACTTAATAAATGAATGTCCCATATTTCATGCCAAGCTTATTTGGGCATAAATTGGTGAACCTCCTGCGTTGATGCACATCACCAGTTACTTTAAAACTAAAAATTATCTGAGTACGGCAAAGGAATTCATAAATCCTATACTTTCTAATCAAATATGAAGGGTTCAGTTTAGAGAATCATTAACCATATTTCACAGATCAGTGATACAATTTATTCGATAAAAAAAAATCATCTTCAAAAATATCACTTCAATATATTTAGTCATTTCGAACAAAAAACAATTGACGGATTTCATTGAAAACCAATTAAGGTGTAGTAATTTTAAAACAGAACATTTAAAGCGTACATAATCGCCCAACGAAAACAGCCAAAGATCTTTATCGAAATTATAGCTAATCAATTGCCGACACGGTTTCAGTCAAAAGGAAGAAAAAAAGAGAACAGGGTGTAGGATTTTAATGCACAATTTTCCTTACCTATTTTTTTATTTTGGTTTCAGAGTGAAAAACATTGAATTAATTCATTAGCATTTTGAATTGGTTTCTTAACATATTTGTTTTTTATTCGTATTCGGTTGCATTATATCCTTAAACAAATTTAATGAAGAAAAAAGTCTTCCACATTATCGCATCCGTTCAAATTATTTAATTTGACGATAGCATACTCCGAAATTGTACATTCGCCAAGATTAAATCCTGATTAAGATCCTTTCAGTTTTTAAATGTTAATGGTTTTCATGTTTAAAAAATATATACATAAACATTCTTCGAACAACATCAATTCAACTATAAAATTTACATCGTGCTCTTCATCACCTTTTTTGTATAAAATAGTGCTAAACTAATTAAGTAGCCATTTTATAAACTGATCAATTCAGAATTTTATATAAACAATAAATAATTTAGTAAGCTGCT
This sequence comes from Oxycera nigricornis, assembly GCA_963942545.1. Lineage (NCBI taxonomy): Eukaryota > Metazoa > Arthropoda > Insecta > Diptera > Stratiomyidae > Oxycera > Oxycera nigricornis. Next base: position 109,290,279 of record OZ012661.1, on the reverse strand, counting down.
TACAAGAAGAAGAAGAAATGCCCCAGAATAAACCTAGTTTCATTCAATTTACAATAAATAAAGGTTGTCTTCACACATACACACCCACATACACAATAAAAATTATAAAACACCGACCAAAATCATCGCTAGCTGCGAATAAAAGTCGATATTTTTAAAATTTACAATATTTTACTGAAACTTATTTTTCAAACAATCGGATGGCAGGTTAAAAGGAACAAAACAACCTAAATAGATTGGGAATGTATGAAATGGATTGCGTTTATACCAAAAATGTTATGGATGAGAATTAATCTTTAAGCGGAAACAGAATATGTTAGACTAGATAAACGTGAAACCGAGACAACATCAAAAACGACAGAAAATACAATTGAAATGTAAAAGACTTGAGTTTTATGCAGCAACGTCGTTTAAACGTGAAATGATTTGAAAATATTTTCTATGAAAAACATACACAATATTGGTTTCGGATAATGTGCATTGGAAATAGTTGTATGTAATGCTATCTATGTTAAAAGTTTTTCAATGGGAAAACACTGACAATTTAGAAATATGCTTTTTTTCTCATGACATGCATAGAATGAAATGAAAGTGTTAAAATTCAATATATCATATTCATGTAACGCACACACTTACACACTTTCTAGATTTAAATAATGAAATGCTTGGACATATAGTGTATGAACGAGTGAAATGGTTTTCGTTCAATCATTGGCAAAACGAAATTCATTCATAGAAACGATAAATAAAAGAAGCAACGGCTCATGTGATTTATGTTGTTTAATTTATAATAGGGACATTCTTCGGTTTGGTAATTTGTTCACCCTGCATTTTGTTTGAAACTATTTGGATCTCTGAAAGTTCAACGATTGCCAGAAGAACATGATCCAAAAATTCAAGTTGGTGGAGGTGTGTCAGCAAATGTGAATTCGAAAGGTATCTGCAATTTTGTACAAGTCTCTACAGTTCTAAGTAAGTTCTTGAGTTTCCGTTCTAATCGTTCTGGCAATATCGTTTTCAGGAGCACTAGCATAGAACTGATGTTGCAGAGCATGTGGCGCTTTTACGGCACATCTTTTTTAAATCACCGACAAGTGACGATCTACGATGACTCAATTTTATAAAATTATTGTTTAAAATATATGTATACTTGCAAACGTGTCTTATGAAACTTCCCAATTAGCGCGCAACATATCAATTCGTTCGGTTGCACTACGCCAATGAATCTATCCTTATCAATGTTGTTATGACATGTATTCATCGGCCGATACCTTTACTCAAAACTACCATTATTTACATTGAATTTTAATGATTTATAATTCAGCTTCTTCCAGAGCAACATTTCTAGATTTTAATCTTATTTAAAAAATAAAAAGTCCATGTAGTATCTCGTCCCGACTGATAATTTGGAATAAAACGCGATCATAAGCTCAAAAGAGATAAATTGCATTGTTATAAACGCGATTTAATGGTTGGTTGCCGTTACTGACTTCTATTTTTACTTCTGTAACGAAATCTGGGCATATGAATAGTTTCAACACGGTCTGCAGCGATAGTGACTCGCAAGTTATTATATATTATGAAGAAAAGACGAACAGTATGTATTAATTGCCATTTCGATACAGTTCTATCAGGGTGGTAAATGAGCACCATTCCAATGATAGATGAGAGAGGGGAAAATAACTAATTCGGATAGAAGATATTCGATCCCTTGAGTATAAAGGCCCACCAAACATTAAAGACGTTTTCCGCTTGTTGGTCGTGAGTATTAAATATTTTTTCGCTCGCCTATTTTTTTTTTAAATCTCAATATCTTTGGTGAACCAAAAACACAGGTACAATTTCAAAACAATGTATGATTTTCCACAAAGTTTCAATCTGAAAATTGTCGCATTTTTCTATGTAAAATAATGAAATTGTTTTCAAAAATATGTTCAAGCATTTATTATCAAATAGTCCTTCATCAAAGTCCTACAACTTTCATAACAAATACCATTCATTTAATCAGCATAAATCAACTCGTTGTCAATCACACTCCTTACTAAACATTGACTGAATTTTTACAGGAAAAAAATTTAATAAAATAAAAATCGTAAATAATTGAGTATTGAAATGAAATATGCCATTGGGCACAAATTCAATTCCAGATGGAAAAAATAAAAAAAAAAACAATTAGATAACCAAGCGCTTTAAATTTTAGCAAAAAAAACGAAAACGATAACTTCCTGTGGCGAAAGGCTACAGAGAATTATGAAGTCGTTCGACTTTTATCAAATACACGATAGCATCGATATTTTATATCAATTAATAGAGTTAAAATCAAATGACTTGATGTACATTTAAGATTGAGCAAATGCTATGAAAAAATAAATGGCTATGTAATAATGAAAAGCTGTTGACTATTTGGGGTTTTAATGCATTTATTTAGACACTAAATGAAGTCAAGCAAAAACACTGTTCGTTTCCGATGCATGGTTATATTTTAAGTTATTTAAAAAAATTACGAATGTGTGTTTCGTTTAATTCTCGTTCATATACAAAGCGGCTAACTTCATTTTCACTTTATCTTCCAATCGCTCCAAGACATTTTCTAGCCATAATTCCAGGTGGTATACTGCTTTTTTTTACTGGAACACTTGGAAATAATGCTTTCACATCGAAAGAATCTAATTTTTTATTTTCACTTAGCAGTTCTTTATCCTTCAATTTCAGGATCAATTCGAGTAATTCACTGTTTTATATCTATCACAGCTTCTTATTTTCTCACTTCTTCTACTGACCACTTCGGTCGAATGGTTGGTTGTAGTGGCAGCACCCTTTAGCAATAGGCCACAACAGGGCCATTGTGATACCATAAGGAGATAGGGTACGGCACTAGAACCTGCGGGATCACGAGAACCATTAAGATTCTTGTATGAAGTCGGCTATGCAGCTAATATTTAAACTGGCTACTTCCGTGAGGCTGTCCCGGGAAGGCGAGCCTAAAGTTTGCATGCGTTTCCTGGATAGTGCTGGGCATTCACATAATAAGTGTTGGATCGTTACCTCCTCCTCCTCCGCCGATCAGCAGCTGCGGCAGAAATCGTGGAAAGGGGCACCCAATCCGTCTGCATGTCTGCCAAACTGACACTTCGCTATTTTATAAATTGAAGAATTCAAGTCTGCAATAATCGAAGCGCTCTCTCTAAAACGGCTCTATATAAATTTTGGCAACTTATCAGGAACAGGAATAAACTTCCTACAAATTGACCAGGATGGAATCTTTTTAGATTGACTGTCAACTTCATGTCTTCAAAGAACCTTTAATAATTATTTGATCGATCAAAAGAGAACGTCGCTAAACAGGCTTGGTTCAAAAGATCCTATTTACACTGCAAACTTTTTTTGTTCAATAATTTTGGAGGTCTTTCAATTTTCCTCATTTTAAAAAAATAAAATATGACGAACAGGAAGTTACCTTTTTTGATTTGAAATTGTCGTTATTAAAAAAGGTTTTTATTGAATAGAGCTTGTATCAGTATCAGTATCTACTCATTTTTGAAGGAATACAGTAAATTCTTATCATTCGTTAACAAATTTTGAACATCTCAGTTACTTGTTCAGGTGACTTTCAAATTTAGCATATAAGTTCTTTGCTGTTGCAAAGCTTGTCCATCGCGCTTTACAATACCATAATCTTTCAAGTGTCCGACAGTAGTAAATGGGTCTATGGGACACGTTTTTACCGGAATTTAATTTCAAATGACTTTCGAAGCTCAACTTGCTTTCCACCATGAATAAAACAAACAGCCTTTGTTTTTATTAACCAGCATATATTTTAAAATGAAAAATAAGACAAAAAAAATATTAAACACTTTTACAATATATCTTACTTCACAATATTATTTAAAAACGTTTCGAGTATGCAGTATGTATGTTTGATTGTAAAGAGGCCGCTTGTAAGATTTTCTATAATATATACTTGTATAATTTAAGCAATAAAACGTTCAAAGAGAAGGAAACAAATGGTGAGTTATCATGATAATAATAATAATAGTTTATTAAAAAGTAACATAATTGCTAACTAGCCAGCTAATAGAATAAAAAAAAGATATAGTATACATACATCACTTTTGCTTTATGTTACTTCCGTTTCCGCCTAACAGTTTGCCCTCTAGCGTTTTGGTCCGATCAATCAAAAGCTCAGTGACACTCGTTCACAGTATTATCTCTTCATTATATCTATTTCATTCCTATCTATTTATTTTATTTGTGTTTCCAAGGAAATGTAGAGTGGAAGAGATTCAATACATCATATCATATCCTGCCAATTTGTAGTATACAAGCTTGATTTTTAATACAAAATATATTATTTCTATATATGTCTGTGTTTTATTAATCTTTTGGTAAATAATGAGGAACAATAATTTATATATTTTATATATTTTCATTCGTTTAAACGTTTGTTCTTTTGGGTTTTGTGCCGATTTCACAAAAATACTAACAATCTCATTGAGTTTGGGGGAGCAGATAGTGACTGGATTTTCATTTTCAAATGAGTTGGATGTTTTTTTTGAAAGAGGTTCTTTTGTCGGAAAAAGCGGGACGGTTTTATTATCTAATAGATTTAGATTTGGAGTGATTAATTGGTGAGTTTTGTGTTAATCTATAAATCAATATTAGGCATTCAGAATGTACTTTCAATTAATGGATGAATGTTTTTGTGTATAGTCAAAACATTGTTATTGATAAGCTGATCGTTTTTTAAAACGGAAAATATAGGACACATACTTTTTTACAATGTTTTCTTATCAGTATCTTCGCGTTTATAATTTAAACATTAAACAACATGTAATGCGCATCAAGCGCAACAGATAACATTCACCAATGCCAATCATTTACTACTTCTGTTCCTGACTAACTGCTTTTCGTTAAATATTTTTGCGAGCGTTGCAACCCGCACGTATTTTTCATTATGTTCTTTCCTAAAATAAATAAATATATTTTATTCCACTGCTACTTGCCTCTCATCCCTTAGACTTTACAAATTTTAAGGCCAAACATAATCTTTACAGATTTGTTCGAAAATCTCTAAACAAGATTCTGCAATTTCACTTTACCTTTCAAGCTTATCGTGCCTTCATATTTTTATGTTTTAGTTGAATTTTGTTAAAATTTAATATTATGTTTTTGGTTATTCTATTTTCCGACTGATTTCGAGCGTGTGAAAAGGGTACTACTAGTTTTTATTCAATTAGTTTGGATACAATTGCAATTAATTTCTTCGCCTTTTTATGTTCACATTTAAAAATTCTTTGAAGAAAATATTTTATTATGTTTTTCATCCCTCATTCTTTGCTTTCTAATATCTTAACAATTTTAAATTGACCATTAATTAGTTGTGTTCTTGCTGGCATCGGTACAATAATCAATGTTATTTTGACCAATCAATTCCGCTACTGTCTCTCATACAATTTTCATTTGAAATAAATTAGTTACTGTTACAGGGGGAAAACAGGACATTTTTCAAAATATACAATAATATATCTAGAGAATTTTTCCAATTTTTTGAACTACACGATCTGTTTTTTAAGTTTGATCCTTCCTTCGATTTGCGAAATGATAAAAAAACAATGTTCCTTGCCTGCGTATGTTGTTCTGCTCTTTACGTCAGGATTTATTAGTTTTATTTAGACGGATTTTCCAAAAGGTTGTCGTTTACGCGAAATAACAGCGTCTTCATAAGAACGGATTGTTGGAATTGCTTATAGGATTTACCTGGAATACATAAGAAAAAATTGAGAGATTGAGATTTTTTACGTGACAAATGCAGTTAATTTTTTATAAATAATTAATTAAATATATAGCAAATGAGAGGATACTCAAAAGCATGCATAGAGATGGGCGCGTACTAGCTGAAATTTTCGGCGTACGCTGGCACCAGCTAGAACTTTTATTTCAATCCGACAACTGGCGACAACGAAAGCATTTCTAAAGTACTTTGCGGTTTTGTTTACGGCCGTATCTTCATAGCAAAGTGTAGTGAAATTTCTCTATAGCGGACATCAATGGGACCAAGAAACGTGTCCGTTATTGAGATGTTTCGCTATTCAAAGCGGGAATCTCAAAGTGTTCACTATTGATAGATGTCCGCCATTTAGAAGTGTCCATTAAGGTAAATTCCACTGCAATTTTCCTTTCTATTAGGGATACGGCAGCGGTAATAGTTTGGGCGATTCAAACAGCTTATGAGTACAACCAAGCAAATTTCATGTTTCGTTTACTACAGTAGAGTGGTGAATAACATTTTATTTAAAGTTGAATAGAAAAAAATAGGATACTACTGCCTAGCACCACAGGAATGCGTAGAAATCAATTTCATTGAATTATTCATGTCAAGTCCGTAGAGACTGCATAGTTGCATAGCAAACTAGCCTCCATCTAACCCCATTTTCTATTTGAATCACACAAATCACAAATTTCATACTTACAGTGGCAAAAGGATTTTTCATATTCGTAATTACTGCATTGCCACCGTTCGCTATTTGTTGAGATACGTAGGCAAGGCCACCGCATCCATTATTTAAAGCTCCACCATTTGTTGAAATTGTTCCGTTCACTCCATTACTCAAGCTTCCACCCCCGAAGCCGTTCGTGTACGCCAACAGGGTAGGTTGAGTGGTAGTAAAGGGTGGACTAGTTCCGCCAAATAGCGTTGACTGATGACTTGTTGCAAACATGTTGGTTGCTGTGGATTGTTGACTGAGTGGCGTTTGAAATGGATTTCCGATTTGATGGGGTGGCGGTTGTGAGGTGGCCGATGATGTTGCTATCGCAATCGGTGTTGACTGGGTGAAGGGGTTGGGTGATGCAGCTGCAGGGGCTGTAATTAAAAATAAATCAATGATGTTTAATTGGTGCAAGAAAATTAGAACGAAAATGAGCAAACTTAAATGCTTAAATGCGGTTTCTGAACTATTCAGTTTTCGCTTAATTAAACCCAGAAAACTGGGAACATGATTGACGGTTGACTACAAAATCATTTCCATTATTTCAGAAGTGGAAGTACTGAATAGGACATACTTGAAATTGAGAAGAAATTATGCTGAAAAGAGGACATAAACAAATTGCTGACGAATAATTTATATATTGGGTGTGTGAATATGACTCCGCCCTTTCCAAACAGATGTCGTTTTTAGTATTGGTTGGGTGTACTTATAAATGGCAGCACTTGTATTCGATAGGATTTTATGTCAGCTGTCAAACGCACTACTTGACATTTGGTTGAAGTGTAAGCAACTAATGTTTTTACCTCCTTGAAAATGTCAGATTTTGTTCCAAGTAAACATCATTTGCGGGAAGTGTTACTACACTATTTTATTGCAAATAAAAGTGCAGCGGAAACTCGTCGTTTACTTGTGGAGATTTACGGTGAGCATTCTCCAGCTAATACAACGTGTGAGGAATGGTTTCGACGATTTCAAAACATTGATTTTGGCACTGAGGACAAAGAACATGGAAAACCACCCAAAAACTTGAACACGCCGAATTGGAAGCGATATTGGCAGACGATTTTTGCCAAACTCAATTCGAATTGGCTACAGCATTAAATGTTGAACGATCAGCTGTTGCAAAGCGTTTAAAAGCAATGGGAATGGTTCAAGAAGTTAGTAACTGGGTACCCTATGAATTGAAAGAAAGAAACATGGAACGCCGAAAAACAATTTGTGAAATGCTACTACCAAGGCAGCAAAGAAATAGATTAGATTCGAATAGTCACAGGAAATGAAAAATGGATGTCTTATGAGAATCTTTAACGTCAAAAAGGGTGGGTAAATCCAGGTTAACCCAGCCCATCACAGCCAAAGAGAAATGTGCTAAGGTTATGCTCTGTATTTGATGGGATCAGAGAGATGTACATTATGCGTTGCTCGAACCATTTCAAACTATTAATGAAGACGTTTAACGACAACAACTAATGCGTTTATAGCGAGCCATAGAGAAAAAACGACCAGAATTAGCAAATATGCACAGTAAATTAACTGGGAAGTGATATTCCACCCGCCATATTCGCCAGACAAAGCTCCTTCGGATTATCACTTATTCCGAACAATGCAATCCTATCTTACAGGAGAACGGTTCACTTCAAAATTTGGATTGATAATTGGATCCCCTCAAAAAAACCAGGATTTCTTCAGTCAAGGAATACGTAAATTACCTGAAAGATGGGCGAAGGTTGTAGCTACCGATGGAGGAAACTTTTAATAAACTTCACTTTAATTTTATAAACAGGCTAAAGTGTTGTATTTTACAAAAAAAGATCGGAGTTATAATCACACACCCAATATATATTTTAATATTTAATGCATAGAAGAATAACAAAGAAGCCAAAAGAATAATATTGCATTTTCGTAGATTTCCTACACATAAACACTTCAAGAAATCTTACCAGGTGAACTGTAGCTACTTCCATTCAAACTTGTTTTGCTTTCACGCAACTGATCATCTAGATCCTTTAAGGCCGCATAACGATCAGCCGGTGGTGTAGAATTTATCGATGAATTCGAAGTAAATGTGGCACTTGACGAAAGTGAATTACTTGTTGAATTGAAAGACATCGGAAGACCTGAAAAATCCAAACAAGTGTTAAATACATTTTATTAAATATTTGATTTCTTTAAAAGCAAAAACCACGGCATATTTAACAAAGTGATTGAGATTAAGCAGCACTAATTTAAAATCAAAAACATGTACAAAAGATAAAAATCTAAAGGATAACATAACATCGATAAGCAGAGAACTTTCAAAAAAAAAATTATTAATACATACAATATCCTATCATAAATATGAAGCACTTTGGAAAGGAGAAAGGCTGTTGTGTTTATATTTAAATAATGGTCGGATTATTTACAATATTTAAACTGAGTTGGAAATAGTTCACCATTTATTAGAAAGAATTGGTTATTATTTCAGTATTTTTGATTCAAACGAACCAAGACAAATTCATTAAATATTACAGGAAGACTTTTGCCAGAAGAAAACTTAAATTAAAAAGCGCAAATTCACTAAAGTTTTGCATACAAACAGTCGCGAAAAGAATCATGAATTATGTTGTCGAAGTCAGCTAATGAATTGAAATTAAAGCTTTTCTTCAACCCAGAAACACTTTCTATAAAAATAACATACAATTCACAATTAATAGCACAAAAACCCCCAAAAAAATTAATTGCAAACCGATGAAAAACGCTAAATTTCACAAGCAATCTTAGTTATTGTTATTTCATGGCTCAAATTGTGAAAAAATGCAACAGCAAACAACTCAAATGATCAGAATTAAAAAATATAATTAAAAGAAGCGACCATAATGCACTAGTAAGCTCTAAACGAACGAATAAATCAAAACAGGTAAGCACATTTTCCGACGATTAAAATTTAATTGATTTCTTCAGCAACCTCGTTCTTGCTCTACAAATTAACAACAGTTGCAATAGAAACAATCGAAAATGACTCCGACGGAAAATTAGAAACAATTATTGCTACAACAATTTAACCAGTATGGCAGCACTACTACAACTTGCGAGCAAGAGACCGGATGCGACTTACTCCAACGATTTTGTTCGGAGCTTGGTGTGGAAAGAGGCGATTGAAAGTGTTGCCAAACATTCCAGTTTTGTTGTTGTTGCTGTTGGTGTTGTTGCTGCTCCTGCTGGTGATCGTTGAAAGTGCTTCCGTTGAAATCGTTGAAAAAATTACTAGCAGTTTGAATGGTGTTGTAATAATTGGAATTATTGTATGCTGTGTTGTTGTTGTTGTTATTATTATAATTATTATTATTATTGTAGTTGTTGTTTATGCTATTACTAAATACATCTGAACGACAGTTGAAATCGTTGGTGAAGATATTGTTATTTCTGCTATTATTGTTGTATGTCGAATGGTTGTAAATACTAGGTTGATAAACTGTAGAATTGAATGGAATAGGAATTAGGTTTATATCCTTTTTTTTTAAATTGATTTATTTAAAGTCGATTTCATCTTCAAAATTTATTCAACTAGAATTTGTGGGTGATACGATCGCGATGTAATTTTCTTAGATTGGGTGTGATTGCGAGTGTTATATAATAATGTTAGCCATATAGCAATTGAAGGGGCACTTAAGGAGGGAAATCACATAAAGAAGGCCTATTTTACGCTTTTTTTCCCGGTTTTTTTAGAAAGGGAAGAAATGATTGGAGCTTATTGAAATTAATAGGTTATTTTACTCATATTTTGAACTACATCTTATACTTTCTTCAAGTGATTATCATCAAAATTCGCAAAGTTAGAAGCTGTTCTTCATGGAGGTCCGTCGTCCGAGTCTCTCATTGCCATGCATGCTGCAGTTCACAATTTTGACAACAATAGAAGCAAATTTGTCATGTTACCTATATGTATAATTTTTCGATGAATGCGATTTTGAGTGAAAATTTGTGACGCGAAAAAAATATGGAATTTTATTTGTGCCTTTGTCAAAAAAACCTCTAAACCGATTTTTTTTATCCCTATTTCAGGTTCAGTTAGACGAAAATTTAGTAAGAATTCAAAAATTATTTGGTTTTTGAGGATCGGTCAAAAACTCGCTGCGATACAATGCACGCAAGCCGGAAAACGCGTTTCGAAAAAAGCGCACTTAAAAACGAATCACCAAAAACTGAGTATTGGCGTGACTTGTTTATTACTCCTATATACACAGGGATACCAGGAAAAATACATTTTCTGCGTGGTCCCGTCCAGCTTGTCTGTCGTCTAATGTGATTTTCCCCCCTTAAAGACAACAACAATGATAAGAACTTCTACAAAAAGAGGGCTACCACTACAACCCTCACATACCTGGGCAGTGAGCTTGATAGCTTTGAACCTATGCTTTCAAGAGAAGAAATTTTCGTTCAAAGTTATGTTTCCAGTCAAAATCCTATTTTAAGTCCACAACTATACATGTACCAATTTTATTAACAATGACTGTTATATAGTGGTTGCCTACTTTCATCACTAGTTAGAGATATGCATGTCGAACCTGATTTTTTGTTTAGACATTGAATACATAAGCTCCATGAAAATTTTACATTTATTTACGTTTAGAATCTGATCGGGAATTCTTTTAATACTGTCGAACAACAAAAGTGCATAGAAATTGAAATTCAATAGCACTTTAATAGCAAAATCATGTCTAGATATCAATTATTCATTAAGAAAGAATATTCGCATCATCTAATTTTCCAAAGTCAATCAATCCACGAAGTTTGCTGTCTACTTCTAACAAATCACTCAATGAAAATGTTCAGACCCCAATTTATCATTGATGCATGCCGAATCGAAGGCAAATGAACTTAATTTTTCTTAATTTTTTTTCACAAATCTCTGGAAACTCTACAGACATGTTTATAAAAGCACGATGATAAGTTGATTACTCATTTGATTGCATCAAATAAAATTCGGGGCTAGATTGGCTTGGACGCCTGAAATGGCTGAACAGTATTACGGGCAACTTTTCAATTGCAGTTAAAACAACCGATCGAAGTGTGTTCTTCGCGCTGCAATCGAACAATACCAGCAAAACCAACCAAACAACAGATGATCTAACCTATCTGGCAAACAATTACTTATATTCTAGCATATGTTTACTTTACTTACAGCACACAATCACCCCCCCAAATATATCTTCTTAGCAAACAGATTGTTTACGTGAACTCTACGGACGCACAATAGCTTCCACTTTTAGCAGAATACAATTCGTAGAATCCATTCTCCCGGAAAAAAATCAACTGTGCTAATATAACAATATATGCAGGTATAATAACGTTGATTTTCAAATTGCCTCAAAATTCATCTTTACTGCTTTATTCCACTTTGGCAAAAGAGTGTTAACCAATAAAAAAATCGTATGCGATAACTTTGATGAAAAGCATTCAATTATTGATTTTTCTCATAGCTCCATTAACATGTTCGATGCCAGGCGGAGTTGATCTAATATTGACCAAAAAAGTTAATAACACGATGACGTAGAACTATTTTTGACTTTCAGCTGAAAGATACAACAGTCATACATATGTGGCTTATGATGGTTTAGATATTTATCGAACATGGACTCAATTGAATGCTTTCAGAATTGAAAAGTATGGATGAACTTTGAATTGAAGAAAATTTGAATTGAGATTTGGTATTCAAAACTTCTTTTACACATGTGGTTTGATTAACAGTTTAGAATTTTAAATGATTTGCCATTACGGGCGGAAATGTGCAAACTTCATTTTTAAATTAAATTAGATGGTTTTATATTATAAAGTTTTAGGTTACATCTTTAAATTATATAATGATGAATAGCTCTCAAGTCTTTTGTTTGTTTAAGTACCTTCATGCAATAGTTATCAGTTTTTCAAAGCAATATGTAAAAGAAAACTATTCACTAATCAATCTAATTTTTAGTGCTCTTAAATTGAACATCGAATGAGTTTCAGAGCGATTGATTTCATTTCTTGTCTTTTACTTTCTGGTCTTTTTGGTAACATACGCCGTTGAAAATCACACTCATGATGAACGTTGAATCATAAAGATTTTATAGTTCAAAACAAGCCAAAAATTATTTAAGCAGTCCATTTATTTCGGCATAAAATCAAGAATGCAGCAGATTAACGAAATACATTTTCAAACAGAGTGGTTTAAATACTAGGTCTACAATCCCAGTGATGCATTTGAAGACGACTGCAAAGCAGGACTAGAAACAAAGATATAGGATTTTATCAGAAAATGCTACCTACTCGGACTTATGAAGTCTGTTCAAAAAGTATCGCGAATTTTGAATTTCCGCGAGCTAAGTGTATTCGATTTTTGATATTTTTGTAGCGTTATGTTGGTACTCATGCCCCTCACTAATGCTTACAAGTTCAGTTCGACTATTTTGAAGCTTCAGTTAATTTTTGGCAGCTATTTTGCTTGGGCGTGTTTTGGCTTCGCTTCGATTTTTGTCTAATCCAAAAAAATGGATCAAAGAATCTGTATCAAATTTTGTGTGAAAAACAGCTTTAAGGGCGTGAACGCATTCCGAATGTTGATTGTGGCATATAGTGAAGCTACCTTGGATCAAAGCAATGTTTATCGGTGGTACAAAATGTTCTCAAAGGGCCGAGAAGATGTGGACGACGAGCAGCGTGCCGGATGCCCGAGCACGTCAACAACAAACGAAAACATTGAAGTGAAGAAAAAAGAATTGGCCAATAATCGAATCACCGTTAGAGAAATTGCTGAGGACCTAAACATATCTGTTTGCTCGTGGCATTCGATTTTTACCAATGATTTGGGCTTGAGACGGGTCGCCGCGAAATTCGTAACAAAATTGCTCAACTTCGATCAAAAACAGCATCGCATTAACATTGCTAAGGAGCTGTTGGACTCATTCCATGACCCCTCTAACTTGCTCCAGAGGGTCATAACTAGTGACGAATCATGGATTTATGGTTATGACGTAGAAACCAATGCTCAATTATCCCAATGAAAGCTGCCGCACGAGCAAAGACCGAAAAAAGCGCGCAAAGTTCGGTCGAATGTGAAGGTTTTGCTTAGAGTTTTCGTCGATTGCAGGGGCGTGGTGTATCACAAGTTCTTCCTACAAAGTAGAACGGTCTATAAGGAATATTACCTGCAAGTAAAGCGCAATTTGCGCGAAGCAATTAGCCAGAAACGCCCGGAATTGTGGAAAAATAAAAATTGGCTTTTGCACCATGATAACGCCCCTGATCAAACATCGCTGCTTGCGCGCAAATTTTTGGCCAAAAATAACACACTAATGATGCCCCAAACCTGCCCCCTGTGACTTTTTCTTGTTCCCGAGACTGAAGAAGCCTATGAAAGGACGACGCTACGCCACGATTGAAAAGATAAAGACGGGATCGAAGGAGGAACTGAACAAGATCACAAAAATGATTTTTTTGGAGTGCTTCGAGAATTGGAAAAAACGTTGGCACATGTTTATAATATCTGATGGGGATTACTTTGAAGGGGATAAAATAGATATTGATGAATACATAAATATTTTTTGAAAAAACGTAAAATTCACTACACAGACCTTGTATTCGTACAATTTAACAATTACCATAAAGTTCACACTTTATGTTTTTATGGAGAATCGGAATAAGTAAATGTTTCAATTAAGACCTGGAGATCTACTAGGGACTAATATTAGCTGTTTCAACCCCAAGGACCGTATTTTTACTGAGTTATTTAGAAACAACAAACCAAATGAATCTTTTATCAGTACAACTTCTACGCGTCAACTTCCATACAACATCACTATTTCAAACTTTGCATCATCCTCAAAAGTCTATATAGTTTCAAAAGTCAATTTAACCATTTGCCATCTCATTTGATGCATCTAGAAGTATATCGATCCTTTTATCTAATCTAGCACTCCATTTTAACGTTGTCAATTTTCTCGTCTACCGACGCAAAAACGAATGAAATAATTTCATCAAATTACTTGAGCAATATCATGCTTTATATCACAGCATCCCATCTCTTCCTTTTGTTCCTCATTTTCGTGCTGTCCAACTCCAAGAACAATAAGTGTGGTAAATAGCTTTCGATAGACATCAGAAAAAACACAATGCAGAAACACGAGCAGTTCTAATACCGTTGGAGACTCTCTTGAAAGTTGTAAAGGATCGATCGAATGCACTCAAAATGTAATAACTGAAACGACGCTATGCTAGACCGGGTTATACGACCGAAGGAGCCACTTCTGCCATGTTGCTATAAAGGATAGTGTCGACGCTTCTATGCACTTTTATATGGCTACCGACAGCACTGGCCATAGTAGGAATTTTATGCGTTGAATTGCATTTAAGAGTGGTCTAAGGGGTGGCAAAAGGATGGAGGAGCTGTTGCTGTCTCGTTGGTTGCCAATGTTGTTCCAGTTAGAAGAGTCTCACAGCGGGCAATAAAGGTGTTAAGCCATTGTCAAGCTTGTTGATGACTAGGGCTGGTTGAGTGCTATAGAATAAATTGGATATGTTGTTTACACTAGACAGACAGGAGGGTTTGGGTTCTTTGAAAATATAAATAACATAAAATTCATATTTTGATAGATTTTCCGTCTTGGAATTTTTTCGAGATATCCGTTTCGAAATCGAAAGGATTCGAGAAGAATAAATATTTTCAATATGAAACTTCATAAGTAACGGTTTCGGTTTTCAAAGAACACTACAAGACAATCAAGATGGCATTATACATGATCAATTTAAAATGAAGGTGGACAATCTAAGGTATTTATCTTTCCTGAAACTCTAAAGCTAGAGGATATCATAAACCTGACAAAGAAGGGTATAAGACGAAAAGCAGACTAATACCCATTAAAGTACCATCCGAAACATATGTGGGCGAAATGGCTGGATTTAATAAAATACTGCGATGCCCCGGCAAATGTTTTCGAGTTTCAAAAGAAGTGGAAAAATCAGTTCCTTCCTTTGAAATTTTTCAAGTCTATTTCTTTAACATCGGGAAAAAGAGCAAAATAGATTTATTTTGGTAGACTGCATCATACCAGCTGCTTTTACTTCTATATCAACCTGTCGATGCTGGTCATTTCCAGAGGGGATCGCAAAATCATGTCAAAATAGTGCCTTTATCATTTTTAAAACCCTTGACATGCCAGGTTTTTGATATTGAAAGACTTTCAACAGCAATGAAATACAAACCAAGTATCGCACGTGTGCGATTTTAAGCAAATTGATCCACATTTGTCAAAAGGATTTAAGAAAATACTGCCAAAAGATGTGTTGAGGAAGTTTCACAAACAATATGTTTGCTTTGAATGGAAATAAAGGGTGATTCATATCAAGTGTACACATTTTTATTGGAAAAATAACATAAATTTGGTCCTTTACAATTAAACACGAAACATTACTTTGGGCATGTGTGCATCCAGTGAAGCTTTACACACAATCAAACGATGATTGTTATTTTCGATGGCATTTTGGCACATTTCTGGTGCTATGTTTTAGCTCTATGTTTGCTCGAATATTTTTTTTAATGCTTCAGTAGTCTGAGCAGCATTGGCATAGACACGGTCTCTCAAAAAGCAGCCTGATTTTTTCGGGTGTGCGGACTGTACGCTTATGAAGGACTTTTTTTTTAACAACAGAGCATGGTTCTCCTCGAAATTCTTCACAATTTTTAAAATAACCCGCGAACTTGCTAGATTATGTGGACCGAAAAATTCACGTAAAGCGCAAAATGTTAGCACTGACGACTTATTATTTTTATAAAAAGTTTAAACAATAATTAAACATTCGTCTAAGCTGTACGATGCCATGGTTGAAAATGTAAAAGATCAAAATATTATAATAAGTTAAAAAATGGACCTGAAGTTAAGCCTATTCACAGTTCGGTTCTGCTCAGAAATTTGTATGAAAATTCTGCAGTTGCAGAAATTCCGCACAGAATTTCAGACTCAATTCTGCAGAAGCTATACAAAGTTTTCTGCACAGAATCGATGAACTCGGTAGATGGCAGCACCGCAGCACCAAGTACTCTCCACTCAGACTTGAATTTTAATTGTTTCGACATTTTTTTTGATGCAGAAAGTTGACGTTTGGCAATAGCTGTCATTGAAATTGTCGCCATCATCAACAGCAGCCGGCATTTGTGAAAAGGTAAGTGTTTCGTGAATAGTTGAAGAAATTGGATGAAATTAAGTACTTTCACATTCGTATTTAATCACTAATGAAACGTTGAAAGGTGTTAATTTGCGATATCGACATCTTTCACGAAACGTCCTTTTCTTCTCCTTTCCGTTAAATAAGGATGTATACTTCGGCACCGTTTCCTTAGGGCATCTTGCAGGACCTGCAGCTTTTGTTTTAGCTTTCAATGACAACAAAACAAGCAACGTCAAAAGTCTAAATGACTTTGACTTTCTTAATCTCCACTAGTCTCTATTGTCAAATTTTCAGCAATAAATTATTTACCAAATGTGGAGAAATGCAGAATTTTCTGTTCTGAATCGATATGTGTACTACGCTTTAGTCATAAATTACCATTGCGGCTCATTCACATGTGTGCACTTGATTATGAATCACCATTTAGTACATGGAGCCTGCATTTAACTCGCCGTTACTCATAAAATGTTGCGTGAACAATATAAATAACATATAAAACAAACAGTTCATAGATCCATTTGAAAGACTCAAATCCAATTGATGCATACTCACAATATCAAAATTGTTACGTCTAAGTCCGTTATTTTGGGATTCATACTATCAAAATCAAAATTACCCTTTGTTTTTTTTTTCGGTTCTAAAGAAATAATCATACAGCAGAATTGCAAACTATCCAATTAACCCTTCTACCTATTCATGCTCATGTCGATTAACTTTCCAGAACAGTTAATATAGGTATTCAAACAAATACGATATGAACAAACAAGAGCATCTAATTTCATGAATATAAAATTTATGATGTGCAGTTATTCAAATTTAAGTGGAAAATTGAATCAATTTGAATTTTTTGGTATGTTATTCTTGATGAGATGCTGTTTAAGGTTTCTTAAATGTTCATGCATCTCGACACGCACTTGATGGGAAGGAATATAGGAAAATCAAGAATTCTGTAAGAAATATATGGGGAAAATGTTCAGTTTGGATTCAGGTGGTCAAAAACTGGACTAAAGGTGCAGAATCTGAAATGTTGGGCTTGGAAATGGGGAGACTTATCTGTAGTAGAGACTCTTTGCAAATTGTTTTTTACGACAACATATTCAAGGATTTCCGACTAAATTAGACTAACCATCTTCTATGTATTCTCCAATGGAATCAGATATTCAGCTAAGAGATAGTAAATACAGACCAGATGGTAGTTTCGCAGGGATCAGGCAGACCCGTCTTCTGGCGACAGTGGGACATTCTCCACCATTGAGCTCACCGCCACAAACAGGACCGAGTGCCAAGCCAATTATTGGCTGTAATTCTATCTGGGATTGCACCGAACAAGGGAGGGATGCCCCATTCAACCCCCACACACTTACCTGCCGCATTGTAAATTGAAGCATGATCAAAATCAGCGAAATTCGCATTTGCATTCGAGACTGAGTTTGCGTTGTTGCAATTCCCATTCGTGGTGGTGGCGTTGGTGGGGGCACTTGTTGCTAGTCTGCTTGCTACCGCTTCGCCATTAACGAAATTGTTGCCATTAATATGATGATTCGTTCCGTTTGTTCCGTTCTGCTGGATTTTGAATCCATTCAGTCCATTCACTGATGATTTATTCACTGCATTCGCCACACTTGGGGCAGCACTGGTCGCCGCATTAAATATATTCGCCGAGCCAAAGTCCGCCACGAAATCCGCGTCCGGGGTGAATTTGTTGCTTAGGAAACTTGAATTGTCCGCACTTGGGGCGTTGAGGCTGTTTTTGTTACTTATTTGACAACTATTCAAATGATTTGTTATCGCACTCAGGCCGCCATTGGCTAGGTGACTAGGATTCGAGTTAGGGATGCCACCATTTAGCATAGCATTGTTGATGTTATTGTTATTATTATTATTATTAATCTGCAATTTATTATTGTTGCTGTGGTTGTTGGTGGCGGTCGATGCGTCGAAAAACCCATTTTCTTCGGGTGTGAATTGATTTTGGAAACTATTGTAGCCGTTTTGTTGTCTACTACTACTGTTAGTACTACTAGAACTACTATTAATTGAATTGCTAGAGAGATGAAGCGTCGATGGCGGCGTTAATCCGATGTTCTTTAAATTATTATTCTCGACCGTTTGCTTTAGGCCGTTACTAATGCTATTGTTGTTCAGGTGATTAGCGCTACTTGTTCCATTCAAATGTACTCCATTACTCGTTCCATTTACAATAGTTCCATTCCCCAATGGCGGAGCTTTTGTCGCGGCGCTGTTTGTTAGCGATTTCAAAGGAGTGGCCGGCTCCAAATAGTAGCGTTTCCTTTCGTATTTGTCTATCATAAGCTCGCGTTGATCCTGATGAATGATTCGTTTCGGATCCCATAGACCTAGCCATGTTTTTGCGCACACATCGTTTCCGTGCGTTTTTAAGAATTCAATTTCCTCTGGGGTAAATGTTGCCATCGATATTGATTTGACACGATGCGGGGGTGTTATACCACGTCTGTAACAAAACAATGAGAATTTGAAATTTATGAGAATAATACATGGATCATACAATATGTAGGGGATTCGGATATAAATACTTTAATCTAAATAAATAATCTTTTGAACTTACCCCCCCCCCCACTATGAAAATAAATAAATCATCTTTCACTGAGAATAAACAATTGATTGAAGAGTTGAACGTCTGTACTTTGAAAACGTCGATGCTTTCAATTTTCCTATCAATCCTGTCAAATTCGAATCATCGAGGTACGGTTGTATTAAGAGGGTTATATGCTTTATAGATTCAAAAAACTGACTTATTTTTAAGAATTTATTACAAGGTCCCAAGGTGACAATGATTCTGAAGCGGGAAATGGTCGGAAACAAGACAAAAAACGTTTCATTTAATAAGCCAGTGGCTATCGCTTGAACCAAAATTATACAGTTATGTACAATCATCACAAAATGACGGACATGTAAAAAATTCAAAATTCAAGTTTTTTGTGTGGTTTTTGGGTTTAAAAGAATAGAAACAATAAATATTTTGAAACGATAATTATACATACATATGTTCAATAAATGGTTAAAATTTCAGAAGGATTGGTTCAATAGTTTACGAGAAATCACTGTCACGGCATGAAAAAAGTGATTTTGCTAAAAATGCATTTAAACTTTTGAGACAGATGATTTTCCTCCAACATTCAAAACGTTACTAATATTCAAAATATTGGTTAGACAAGCTTATCAGACCAACATTATCTTTTTAAATTCAATATTACAGTTATTACAGTTACTAAGCTTGTTTCCATGTATCACTCGACCATCTGAAAAAATATCAATATATTTTCACAAGAAACTCCGTCATAGATTTTTTTCCAAAAATGGTAATGTACGATTTTCATAAAAAAAAATTCGATGAAATATTTTTTAAACATGGGTGGGTGGGTATTTCTTTTTTAAATCCGGAATATTTTTATAGTTTTCATTGTTTAAATGTTGCGATAACAATTTTGTCTACTTTTCAATGTTTTCTCTACAACTGTTTTGAAAAGACATTTGATATAGGTTTCCGCTGAGAATTTTTCATAAAAAGAATTTAACATTTTTTCTAGCAATTGTTGAATAAAACTACTAAATGTTTCCTAGTAAAAAAAATTGCTACCAAACGAATTACGATCGTAGCTTCTCAAAAGGTATATAAATATTTTTTTTAATCAAAATGAATTGATGTTTGACTATTGTATATATTTTGTGTGTATAAATACATCATTGAGGGTTAAAAAATGTTGCACATTAAACGCATTAGTGATGAAAAATATAAATATTTACATATATGTATTTGCAAATCAGCTATTATTGTTTTCTCAAATTGTTGAATTGAATTTATCGTTCCAAAGAACTGAATGCGCGCTTCATTTTCCAATGAAACAAAACTTAAAACGTCTTGCTTTCACGAGCATTTACGAAAATAAAAAAGTAACGAATTAATTTTTAATGGAATCAATCGATTCAAATATCTTTGCAGATGATTCATTACCGAAATTTCCATCGGAGATTGGCAAAATTACAAACGAGGAAAACTAATGCCCGACAAAAAAAGTCTTTTTAAATCAAATTATAATGAGCATTCTTCTACGTTTTCTTTTACTACAATACAATTTAACAGAAATCAGAGGTTGTTATGCAGCTTGCATAAAAATACATTGAACTTATCCATGAAAGATGGATTTTTTTCAGTGGCGAATTTTATCTGTAGCTGTAATACATCTTTGATTCTACCATTGTGATATCGAAGTGTTCACATGAAATCCAAACGATTTTTCGTGTTCAATGTCTGCTCAATCCAATCAATGTATGACGGTAATGAATAGTTGATTACAAGCGTAATCAACAAAAAAGCATTGCGTCTAATTTCGAAATGATAAGAAATTCAACTCAACGACATACATATGTTTGAGCCGACATTCAAAATCCATCTACAATGTCAATATCGTCCATCGACCAATGGCCCCCAAAATAATTTCTTTCACTCTCCACAAATACTCCAGCGTTTCAACAATTTTATTAAGTCGCGACGCTCTCATTCATGATTCATATTAAAGCTTCTCAATCAAGATTATCTGCTATTTGCTATAGTTAACATTGTCGTGAATGCTTTTGTGATTACAGCAACAAGTTGCATCGTCCCGTTGCCACTGGAGTATCTTAGATAAATAGATACCGGCTCTTTGTTTGGCACACCATCAATAAATCGCATAAAATCACATTTAAAAGTGAAAGGAAATTACTCATCATCTCATCCACCATCTTCATGGTCATTAAACTATAATGGGGGTCAGAGAAAGTAACTGAAATGAAGTGGATTTTACGAACTATGCAAAAAGCGTCAAGAGCATGGCAAAGAGTTTGCTTGGTCGATGAACGCTGCCTAGCATTTATAAGTACATACTACTACTTAGCATAATGAATGAAAGATCTATGGCATCAGTGAATAGTTTAAAAATAATATCCAAAGTGCTGGAATCAAGTCATGGGCCATAATTATATGGTATTCTAGGGCAATCGCAAATTATCTTACTATGCTGGAATGATGTAGACGAATAGAGAATTTTAAATCCTCGCGGCAAATGCTAAAGGCACCACACTCAGGCGCAATTAACATTTAAAATGAATCACAAGAATTAATATTTCATCTGCAGCCAACTGTTCCATATTAGCATCTCTGCTGTTCGTTGAATCCATTAAATAGCGATTTTGAGTAAAAACAAATTAATTTTCATGATAAGAATTTCATGATAAGAATTTTCCTATTCGCAGGCTCCGGCATTAAGCTGATCCTCAAGATTATCGTATCCTGGCGGCGCGTCACAATATCGCCTAAATTAAATTTCATATCCATGCAAATGTTCTTGGAATTTAATTGAATTTTCAATTAAATGCACACAAGATGTGACCGTCATTCAGCGCAATTTGATGGATTCGACTACCTACCACAAAGCGAAAAAGGATGAGCTCAGATGGATTGTCGTTAACTTGGACAACGACAGTAAAACTTTATCGCTTTGTCATCCTTTCCGCGTAGCCTTGCCTACAGTTTCACTGAAATGAAATCAACCAAACAGCTTTTTGTGGAGTGAGTGGTAGCAAATAGATTGAGGATGAAACGTTTGCAGGATGTTATCTTATTTGCTGTTGTAACGACGTCAGACAGGAGACTTTGAAATTCGACATTGAATTAAAGATGTTGCCATGTTAGCGAGGCTACTTCTTCGAGATTAGAATGGCTTTATTGCACGGTGAAAGTTTTAGTTGGTTTACGAGCCAATAAAATGGAGCAGCTTCGGTGATTGAAATTGACTATCTTTCGGATTAGGTTATTTGCCATGGGAATTATCTTTACGACAATTTGCCGATAAGAAAAATATGCTACGAAATGTATCAAATTCACTTTTAGTAACAGAGAACCATAAGTTTCGTTGAACTCCAAATAGGACCAAATTGAATACAACGACTTTTCTCGAATGTGAACAGCTAGTTAATGGATACGAGAGCCAAAAATAGGTATGTGACAAAGATTGTTTATTATAAATCCATACAGGGCACTTCGTTTGATATAAGAAATAAAATGTTTGAAATTTCCATACTTCATAACTAATACTAAAGTTATATGAAAAACAGTTCATTTTTGAGGAGATTTTCATACGTTTTTTTCTCAAAAGTAAATTTATCGTATTTTCGTCATTGACGAGACTCAAAAAAATCTCATTCGTTCTTATTTTTTGTCATGAATTTTGTACGAAAAGCACTTCACTTGAAAGGTACATACATAGATATTAAACAGATTCATATGGAGAAACTATACCAACATATGTGCAGTTTTCTCTGAAACTACTGATCAAAATTTAGTGAAATTTTTACGATCTCTTTGAGAGGATAGTCTGGGTCTTTTGGACCAAATTTCATAAATTTTTTCAATATAAATATTCATTTAAATGATATAAAACTTTTGGTACATCAACAAACAGCAACTATTGAACTTAAAGATTTTTTCACTTTTATTTACAAAATGGCGGCTTTCACGGAGGCATCCAAAATTTTTTTGGCATGATATCTCCTCGCTGAACCATCTGAAACAAAAAGTCCGAATAGCATGTTGAAATATAATTGATTGGCCCGTAGCAGAATTCAACATTTTGGACGAAAAAAAAACAAAATGGCGGATTTTTCAATTTTTTTGACCCCTTTTTTGGAATTGAATTGTTTAAAAAATTCGTTTAAAATTTTTAAATAATTCTGAATCTGGCAAGGGCTGAAACTACACATGTGCTGAATACTCAGTAAAAATTTCAGCCCGATCGGTAATATAGACTTTTCAAAATCGTGTCAACCAGATCGAAAAAATGTTGTTTCGAGGAAAACGCGTTTAAAGTTTAAGCACCTGCTGAGAGCGCTTACACACGCTCTATTGTATCGCTGTATATACATAAATATTTCCCGGATTTACCGACCAAAATAAAAGTTTGTACATTAATTCTACACATACATACCACCTAAAAATTATGTTTTTAGAAAATCGTTTTTTTTTTTTGAAAAAATAGACCCAGACTGCCCCCCTTAACAGTGTTGTTTGGTTTGTTCAGTAATAATAATTTAATAGCACTATTTTACATCCACAAACAATTTTATATCTATTGGTTTATCGGGTCTCGAGAAAAAAAGCTGTTTTATTCGAAAAGCCGTAATTTTTCAAATGAGGCATAAAACTCTTCGCCCAAATTTCGTGAGTTATTTCAAAATAAAACAACAAGTTCATATTTTCAAATATTGTTACTTTTTTCAAGCCATCTATTTTTGCAGATGAAACACTTATAGGACTAAGAGCAATTGAAGCATTTCCAAACAACTTCCTAAACAAAATAACAAAACAGGACAACATAAATATTGCAACAACAACAAGTCCAAATCAGCACTCACCGGAAAACCATTTGTTCATGGATGAAGTGAGATGTATTTTAGAAAGAGTCCGTTTCAATGTATTTGACATGAAAGTTTACCACTTGACTAAACATTCTGTTAAGAAACTTGAAAAGCATTTCCAGGAATTAGAAATGGAAAAACAGAAAAATAAGACATAGATGACTAAAAAATATATAGCTATGGGGAGTAGTAAAGGACATTTAAGGGTAGATATAATGGTGTTGATTTGCAACATCTTACTTTTTCGTTAATGAATATTATCCATAGTTAAATTTAAATTTACACATTTCCTCACAATGTTTCATTCAACTACGCCTAACTTATGAATATTTTATTCATCCCATTTGGGCGTACTCTGTGTTAAGTTCACGACCACTCTTTGTTAAGGATTTTTCAAAACACTCTGCTTTTGTGAGATTTAAGAGATTTAATGCAAGGACTTCAATTAGAATATAGCCAACGAAAATCGATAAGTGAATGATTTGATTTTAATAAATTTACTTTATTTGAGTTGATAGTTCCTTTTTTTTAAATAACGGACAGAATAAACCAAGAATTTTATTATACACGGCCTGTTTTTCGACATCGATTTTAAAATATATTCTCTTATATTTAATCCGTACATGTATGCATAGTATAAACGGAGGAAAGATACATATCATGTCGGGAATATCAATTTACGACCATTTATAATGTTACCGCATAAATTGATGAAATGATCTCTTGAAAGCGAGCACAGAGCTGAGTATCTGATACCGAGAGTATCTTTAATCACATGAATTATCTCGTTAGCCTAACGATGTACGTACACACCGATTCATTGAAGGGTATAGAACCAAAGAAATGGAATACGACAACTACAAATCTCATATGAAATATGAAACTTTTTCAAAAATTTAATAACATATTTGGTTGCAGTTTATTTGCTTCAACATCCTAATTGGGATTTTTTTCATCGTACAGCAAAAAAAATACGATACAAGTTAATAGGGTTTTTGGGTGAAAGAAAATGGTAATATGAATTCGTATTTATTATTTATGTGTCTGCAGATTAAACCTGATGTATGAAACGATTGAATAAGTTTATGAATGAGAAAATATGGACGAAAAAGTCGATGATGTTTGGAATTTAACATAATAAGATTCCAACATTATACTTTCAAAAAAGAGTCTTTTATGAGATATTCTTCAATTCCTGTTTTATTTTGAGAAGAGATATCATTTCAGTAAAAAAGTTATCTGTATTAATAAATAAAAAAATAAATTTAAAATTTTGGATAAATCTGCGTTGAAATAATCTGATGCAGATTATAGGGTCAAGAAATGGACACTAATTCCAACAACAGATAGATGCAACTTCAGGTAAACCCTTTTTATAATGTATTTTGATTGTTTTTGTCCATGCCAGGCTGGAGGAAGACAAGTCAGTGGTAGCTTGATGCAAAAAGATAGCAACTCCAAAATAGGAAATGCTCCATTTATCCAACAATTCAATATTTTCGCTTGCTATTAACGATTTGCGAGTTTTTGCGCATAGGTAAAAATATGTCGTATGATATTTGAAAGTGTCATAAACAGAAAAATATTAAAACTATTTTTTCTTAACAAACATATTCAAACATGAAACTTTTTTGCAAGAATTCTTTCAATTGCTGATGTTTCTATATCCGGTATTGCCGACTTAAAAATATGTGTTCATAGATGAAAAACCTTCTGTTTCCGATGGATTCGGAGCGAGTTTGATTATAAGATATTTTATTTTTATCCTTTCTAACTATGTTTATTTTCTGTTTATCAAATAGTATTGGGAAAGAGGCGCAAATTATTCTTTTCTTGGCTTGGAATCTGTCTAGACTTACAACCAATGTTTCATAACAGTGAGTTATCGCAAAAGGTTGGTTAGTTGATTGTAGTGGCAGTCTCCTTTATCCAAAGATAGCTCACTTAAGGCATTATATGCCCGTTGTGATACCACAGAAGATTGAGACCGCACTAGAACCTAGCTGCTTGGTGACGAGAACCATTTAGATTCTTGTATGAAGTTGGCTATGCAGCTCATATTTAAATCAGCTACCTCTGTGAGGCAGTCCAGGTAAGGTGAGCCTAAGGTATGCATGCGTTTCCTGGATAGTGCTGAGCATTCGTACAGAAAAATGGATCGTTTCTTCCTCCTCCGATCTGCAACTTCGATAGAAATCGTTGAAAGGAACACCCAATCCACAGTATAGGTAACAACCAGTATGTAATCCTTCATACATATAAAGGCACACTATCAAGTACGGCCCGCAGTTCTACGGGACAAAGTCATATGTTTTCTTTCATTTATCATATGATTGTTGTCATTTATCATATGTTTGTTGTCATTTATGACAAAATGGCAGCTAGCTACTGGTCGGGGCACTGCCAAGCTTCGTTTATGCACTTTTCATGTTACGCGTGTAAAAAAAACCCAGGAACTTCGGTTCATTGAATTACATTGGTGGAATGTCTTCGCTGACACAAATCTCATTTGCTTTTGACAAATTGATTTAGAGAAAAAGCCAAAATGACTTAAAAAAGCGTCTCATGTGTTGAAGTGAAAGGTGAAGCCCGCGAAAGTGCTTTATCCTCTGCAAATCTGACAGTGCTTGGCAAACGTCAATTTTTGCAAGCACATGGCGCCATTTCTTGGAAGGAAATTTCGTGTTTGAAGGCCTCGATTGCATACTGGGTCTTACATATGCTGTGACCCAATCTTTCTGCGTGTGTGCCAATCAGACAGTACGGAAACGAAGGAGCTCAAGGCTTCGCGACACGTGTTGAGTAGCTGCTTGATGCGTTTGGGGCACAGTGCGTGCCAAGTTTGCTTGTTGTCCTCCGGGTTTCTTCGTGCAGCCAGGCCCTATTTGCAGCCTCCATGTAATACTGCTTGAATCCTAGCTTTATGGAGGCTAGAGGTTGACCGACATGGGTTGTAAGTGTATACTCCTGGAGCTCAGTGCCAGCTCTCGCTAGGGCATCTGCTTCCCAATTTCCCGGTACATCACTATGGCCCGGTACCCAGCAAAGAATCACTTCACAGTGAAGCAACATCACATTCAGTTGTGAGCGGCATTCCATTGCAATTTTGAATGGGGTGTGCACGCTGGATAGTGATTGGAAAGCAGCTTGACTGTCAAAGAAAATGTTTAAATTTCTTATAGAAATTTTCTGATTTCTCAGCCAGTCTACTGCCTTGTATATCGCAATGATCTCTGCCTAAAAAACACTGCAGTGGTCTGGTAACCGAAAGGATAGTTTCAGGTGTAGCTGTTCTGAGAAAACGACACAGTCAACTCTTCGAACTGTCGACCGATTCCTGTATCTCAACTCTTTCTATGATCCAGTCATCCCTACTCACAATGGCTGACTTGAAATCATGATGAAAACAGAGAATCGGAGACGTATGGACTACTTTCCCTGGCGTTGGTCCATCCCTCCGTAGTATTGTGGAGTGGCCATTGTTCCCCTTATGTCAGAGACGTAGAGCTTTCAATCGCCAAAGGTTGATCCTCAAAAAAATTGCGTGATAGACATAAAAATCAAAAACTAATCGGAATTACCAGCTCGAGTGTTTTGCCAATGAGTGTACAGCTGGAATTATGATTATGGAAAGATTAAACTGTTTGTATGACTGAGATTGCAACTACATACTTTTGGGGGTGAAGCTTGGAAAGCATTGATTATTCATCAAAGGTCAGAGACAATGAATCGTCTTAGCGGATTTTCGAAAAATTCGACAGTTATGGAAATTTTGCAACTCGTCATTGATAATCTTTCTTTCTTGCTACTAATGAATTCCGCCATTAATGGTATTTCTCGAGCGCATGTACTTACTTTGTCTAATTAGTAGTTTATTATTTTTGAAAGTTACACAGAAATTATTATTTATGTTGTCCTGTTAGATTGTATGATATTTGTGGTCACAGTTTCATTAAAATGTCCAAGTACCATCTTAGTTTTTATACCATACTAAACACATTTATTACTGTAAATTGCCATTCACTAACCGATCATCACGAAATTATCTATCGATTGAAAACGAGTTGTCTTTAAGCAATCACCACTTGGATATGTCCCGGTAAAGTTTATTAACATCGCATCAATTGATAAGATATCTGGTTTTATCCGTTATCGTCGCACACTTGATTTATCAACTTTTATAACACATCCAACCGCGGATGGTGGCCACTCATTACGCTCGTTGCACATTCACCACACTGCATCTGCAGCTAATTCCTGTTGCGGAATCTATCTAATTCTGATGTGGCTGGATTTGGTAGTTCGCCTGACACCGAATGGTACCATTTTGCTCAAATAATCGTCACGCTGGTCATTAAGGTGATGGTCAAGCGAGAATCGCGATTTCAACGCGGTTGCACGGCATCGCGACTAGAAATAGCTGGAACGCAGCTGGAGTGTAAGAGAGTCAATTGACCATAGATAAAGAAGGTAGAGTGGCGACGGTGGTCTGCGGTAGACATAGTTGGACAAGAAACCAGCTTCTTCAACTAGGAAGTGACGAACCGTACAGGCTGGTATCTCGGGCACGGTGGAGAAAAGGATGAGAAAATCGATTGGTGAAATGCAGAGATGTTGTTGTTGGCAATTTCACTCCTAAAACTATGGACACAAGAAATTTTTTATTGTTCTTTGCGCGTTGGACATGCATGCCTTCATTCAGCTTTGAAGTAAGTACTTATGTCTTTTCTTCGCGGCAATTACAATTCTTTGGGCATGCACTCATGGAAATTGGGTTGGAAGTGAAATGGAAAAGCTAGTCGTGATTGTGTGACTGTAATAGTAAATGATGACATCATGGTATTATCGTAGCACGTTTTAATTGCTGGTAACAAAAATTACGATTTAATTTATTTTTTGCCTATTTGATACGCTTGTCTAAGACTTATAGATTGAAAAAAAAACGTGTCTATACTCGATCTAGCTTGTCTAGTTCGCCTTAATATGGACTGATACAGTCCTGTCGACGTTTCTTATGGTCGAAACGTAGCAGTGTAAATACGATTTATTAGAAGCTAAGGGGATATGTTTAAAGCTTGTATGAAATTTTGTACCGAAAAGAGCACCGTTTTGTAGCTTTTTGACACGTCAAATTTAATTTTGGCAACCATTTAAGCAAAAATAATGAAACAATGTAGCTACCAAATTCAAATAAACTATTTAAACTTCTGGACTGAGCCGATTTGATAGTCGTAGTCATTTGCTTTGACATAAATCATACTATACAATTTTTAGACACCAATATTGCCTCGAACGCAGAGCGACTCCAACTAATCCAATCTTCAAAAAATGTTTAGACTCAAGAATTAACCACTCCGGCATGGTTTTCCATTCCAAATATATATGTTTTATGAAAATCACATATCAATCAAAACCGACGAAAGAACCACTAATTTCAATGATGTCAACTTCTTACGATGGTTTTCTTTCTCAATAGCCAAAACGGTGTGACAGTCTTTGGTCTTCAAAAACTTTCTAATATTGCTTCACTGTTAAAAAAACCATTTGAGGAAATGGCTTTCCGACGAAAAAAGTTCTTATTTTTTGACTCTACAATCAATGGTGGTTTTGCTTTCCTTACATCGAACTGATGTCGAAGTTTTCATCATTACCCGCTGTGTTCCTTTCGAATATTCAATTAAAATGGCATTTCATTGCGGTGAAACTAAATAAATTATCAATATAATTACTGTTGCAGTAAAAATACGAATTTTAACCAAAATCTGACCGTCGAAATTATCAGAAATATCGAAATTTTTAAGAAACAGCATTTGTGAGCAAACATTCTTATTAAGTAGATATTTTTGTGAATTTTTAGAAAATATCAAATAAACATCTAAGGAACGCTGATTCTCAATAATAGCATTCAATATAAATTTATCAATAAATTTAAGCTATTTTTCGTTAAGTCATTTTGTGTATAACATTATTTTCGTAACATTTCTTTCGGTTTTCGCATAGAAGTTTACAAGATTCATATGCCGAATTAGAAGCAGTTCAGTATTTATTTTAATTAAAAATACCCAAATCAGTAAGAATTTGAAAAAAGATTCAAAATGCAAAGATTTTTTCATGTCTGGAAATTCAGAAATATTTTTTTAAAAAACCAGTTGGATAGCAAAAAAGAAATAGATATAAATCAACAATGTTTAACCTAGGAAACAAATAAATATTTTTCTGAAAACTTGTAATGGAAACTTAAAGGGTTTTATAAGACGTTCTTTTGTCAGCCTGGTTCAAGCTGACTTCAATTGCTGAAGACTTATAATCACTTCTATTAAGATTTCAAGGTCCACGCCTACAGAAAACACGAAAGTAGAACTAGAATTTTTACTTTCCGAACTTCAGCTGTTTCGATTTCAAGTATCTGGATTTTCCAAGAATTTAACTATACATAGATTCCTGTCTTCTGAAGTAACCCCTTCACTTGTATCGCAAAAATTCAACAAACGAAATAATCAGCTTCCTAAATTTCCGCTCATAACATAGCAGAAAAACAATCGAAAGTTTAAAATCGTTCCAACCTATTTTGTATTTCAATTTCAAACGGCAAAAACCTTCATCATCTTCAAAACTAACTGTTCATAAGCATCGCAAAACAAAAGTCATCAACGATTTTTGTTTGATTTAATTATTGCTACTTTTCGAATTTCACTTTCAATCAAGAGGACTTTACCACCATTCACTTTCTACAACGCTCCACCTTAATTATAAAAGATACCCGAAAAAAATTCCTTGAAATTCTATTCAATTTTCAGCTTGTCTAAAAACAAGCTTGACTTCTTCACGCTACTCGCAAAGCACTTGACCTTCATTGCTGGTCGGTCCCCCTTCCCATAAGATTGTTCATCAGAATCTTGATGGTGTCGTGGTTGTGATGCCACTGATTCGATGCTGTGCCGCCAATGTTGATGTTCTTGGGTGGTAATGGTTGAATGGCGGACGAGTTGCTAGACCTGATGTTTTTTTTTCAATTCATTTAGTAAGACTGAGGAATTAGCTGAATACAAAATTTAATTATGTAAAGAAGCTACTCATGAATTAAATTTATATATAGTGGTGAGGGTGGACACCAATGATTACAAGAAATATGAAGTAGTGAACTTTTGAGGATGTCTAGTCAGACTGGCATTGATGCCAACGTCGTTATACATATGAAGAGCCTAGATAAATTGATAAAGTCTACAGGAAATATAGGAATTTTGTCTAGTATCTGTAGATATTATATATATCTATTTATGGAATACAGTAGCAGAACATCAAATCAAGTCGTTTTATAATATATTTTGTTTCGTAGGTTGGATATTGTTGATTGATATCAATTTTGTTTTTTGCTACCCAAGTGATTGTATCGTTGCAAATAATTTTTTTCTACATTTTGACATCAAAAAATTGCATGAAAAAGTATTCGTCAAACATAGCTTTTGATATCCAGAGATGGTACAGGTGAAGGAGGAATTGATCGCATCAAAATCTGAGAGCTTCAAGAGTTCAAGTGTTGACTCTACGTGGAAATTTTCGCTTCATTTTGATTAGTGCTGATTTTTATTTGCCAAATTATGAATATAAAATTTATCAGTAATTTTTGACTGTTTCGAGGAAGATTTTAGACATTCTATTATTGTGACTTTAATTCCAAGAATATTTTTAATTTCATTTATTGTAATTTTTTTGAGATAACATTCGATTCAACTGTCTTTAACTCTGCACCGAACACTTTAATTTGTCTTTGTGTCTTCTTAATGCCAACACAGCACATTCAAAACGAACATCATGCACTTTACTTCTAGGTGTTGTTTAGAACTTATCGTGACACACAAAGTACAGATAGGAATTTTATATAGTACAAAGTCATTAGGACAGTCGCTATAAATAAGTTACAAGCACACCATAGCAAGAAGATATGCACTTGTATCTTCAGCGACTTAATCAGATACTCAACGCAAACAAACGACACAAATAGAAGTGTCCGAAGCGTAGTCGAGTATACAGAATTGTATCTATGCTTTTAACAAATCGCGTTTACAATGAACTTAAGTGCACATATGTTGTAACAAACAACCACTAGTACCATTGCTTTTCTAGAACGGTAGCATGGTGTGGTAGTAGTGCAAAAAAAACTGATCGCCAAGTTTATCTCGTAACCCAAATATCTTAGCAATTCAGTTTTAATGGCCAATTGTAAGAAATGCTGTAAAATTTGATATTTATGCAATAGGCATGTGAATTCAATGGAGTTTACCACGTCTTTTGATGCAACTCAGCGTGGATTATCGCCGACTGTATAATGATCTACAAATAAAGATGATTATACGGCTTAATGAAAGCGAAAAAACAGACTTTGTAATCCAAGATAATGGAAATTACGCATGTAGTCTCTGTTGTGATGTGTGTAAGGTTCATTAAAGCGTATTTTTTTACAAGGAAGTTGCAGTTGCGAAAGCTCAATTTTAATATTCTTGACTAGTGAAGGCTGTTGCCAACTTTGAGTAGTGGTTAATGAAATCAACACTGAATTACTTGGTTTTAGCGAACACTATGAGCAATCGGCCGATTAATTAAAGTTTACAATCATTTGAATTGAAATTTGCGTAAACGGTGGCCAGGATGTTATAGCATTTATTAAATTGGTTTAGTCAAATTTTAGACATTTTTTTTCTATTTTTTTCATTCTATTGTATAGTCCTTCAAGAGTTCCCCATGAAAATTTGAAGTTGATCCGAGTAAAATTGATGAAGTTATGCGCTATACAATTAAGGGGGAAGTACCTTCAGAGGCCGAAAAAAGGTCTTTTTTGCAACTGATTTGTGGGGAAATGAAGACAGTTCTTATTAAATCAGTATAATATTTATTTTAGGCGATGTTTGAGGTTGAAAAAAACATATTCTACAAAAGTAAAAGTTGAAAATTAACAAATTTTTCAAGGATCTTGAAAGCCATGTCGTTGCTGACGTCGTAAATTGCGTAAGCGATGCTTGCTGGAATTTTCATCTGAAATCAACAAGCCAAACATTTTCTTACTCGAGAGGTTTTTTTAAGTAGATAGACTAAAATATTTGCGAAATTCGAAAATTAACCCTTCAAAACAGACTCAAAAAAAATTACGATTTTGACGAAAAAATTTCGTTGTACTTCCAGTCAAAAATAATCCCAAAATAATTTGTTTTTTTAATCTTTAGTCTATATAGAACAGTTTTTTATGCTCTTTAAAATGAATGCTAGATGATGAAAATCGATTCACTAGTTTTTTTATTATCACTTACGCAATTTTAGAAAACATGGTTTCGAGAAAAGGCCGTTTAAAGTTTGTGGTCAAGAGAAAAAGAACTCGGCGCCAGGCACTTCCGAGATGCATATCTTCCACAATTTTGAGAATTAGCTTTTGAAACTTTGACATGATATTTTTAGGCGATATATCCATCGATTAGAACAATTAAAAAAAATCGATTTTAAAAAGTGTCTAAAGGTACTTCCTCCCTTAAGGTATCTCTCATGAATGGACACGCGAAGAGGATAAACATTTGTATTAGCAGAGCTGATCAAAAAGCTGCAAAAGAGTGAAAAAAGGTCGAGTCCTTCAAAGACAACAACAAAAAGATGGTCTAGACATACTTGCTAATAGCCTTACAATTTATGGATACTTTGTGAGTAGAGAAAAAAGTTCAGTTTTTTTTTTCTAAAAAAAAATTTCAAACGCGTTTTCACTGACTTTTTATTTTTAAAGTCGGTGAGACACGGAACTCAAAAAATAACGGGCCGACTCTTTTGAAATTTTGTACTCTTTTTCTGTAAATATTTTACAAGGTAACGCTGCTAAGATGTTTTGTTTTTAGACTATAATTTTTTTTAAATAGGAGTTTTTCCGATTAAAAACCTCAATTCCGAAAATAAATTTTTTCCGTTTTTTTTACGCCAAAAATGAAATAAACAAAATAAATGAAAAAACTCGACCGCGTTACCTCAAGAAACTTCTTCTTTGATTTCAGATGATCCAGCTATTAGTTATATTTCTCACTGCAATTTACCTTTATTTTTGGGACGTCTATTTGGATGAAGAGTCACTGGCCCATTTTTCGATAAAAAATTACTGGATACTATTTAATATATGCACTATAGTATATTCTTTCAGTAAATGAACTAACCTTTACCATATTGCTAAAAAAATCTTAAAACTATGATTTAACAATCAAGAATTAACCCCCCTTAAAAGAGGCGCTATTGGAAATGTTTGGCTGGTCACACACTTCATACAAATGAAAGCTTCAATGCGAGCGTCTGGAAAATGGATCCAAAAAATACGTTTTCTGGAAAGAACATCGTTGAAACTGCTACCAAGATTGCAATTTGTATGTAAAATAAGGAATATGTACCAATTTTCAAAATTATGGAAACAATGGAAGTAAAAATCGGTCGAAGTGTCATGAATTTTACACATTCGCGAGATTCGTCGCGCACACATCATACTGACAGCTCTGAAGCTTCAAAGGAAGCCAAAACTCAATGTAGAGCAGCTCGTCCTGACGAAAATGACATGTTTCAAGAAGCAAAAAAAAATACTTTATGGTGCTGTTATCGCAGATTAGCTTAAGGTATGATTAATTAGCTTTTTTCATTAAAAAAAGAAACTACAAACACGATTTTTTCGAAACATTTTTTTATACGGTGTTGTACTTTTTGGAGGAACTACTAAACCAATCTTTACCAAACTTTAGCTACATAGTTTACACAAATAGAGCTATCATCTGAACAAAATCTTCTTACAAAATCAGAATTTATCAAGCAAAAAGAAGAAGAAAAATCTTACACTTAAAGAGTGTATTCATGTTACTCAAAAAGAATTACATTAATATATAATTTCGAGCGTCTAAAGTAGGTTGCCCCCTTAAGAGCAGCTGCCTGTAATCTCTAACCACCTCAGCCCAGCGATCGCGTCCTCCAATTTTTCAATTCAAGGAGTGCTTCGTCTTCTGTGTCGTCAATGTGCTACTATTGCTACCTCGATTTTCTACTTGGTCTCGTGGTATCATTCGATGGGTACGATATTGGTGGTGACCCGAACTATATTTGTCACATCAAATGGGAGTTGAAAATTCATAGTACACCAGCAATATTTTCGCTCAAACGTACTCCAATCAACTATTTATGTACATCTTCCTTACAGAGGCCAATGAACCAATTAAAATTCCAGGCTTAAGTACTGACCGCAATAAATTAAACGGCCATAAAAAGTTACAACGAGACATAACCTTGCCCAATAGCCTGATTACTTATCACCAATTACCAAACAAAGCGTGAACTTTTTATATATAAGCATTCACAATGGTCCAGTAAACTGTACGACGTCCAACAATATTGATTGAACGTGTGGCAATAACAATGGTTCCTCCATCATTTGATATGGTTCTCGGCTACTAACGTGCAATTATACAAACTGCACAAGGAGCACAATATCAGCATCATTGCACGTGCCCAATAATATTTGCATTCTAAACTGTCCGCTTTGCAAACGGATTGGCACACATTTATGGCCATGTTGGCGGCAAATAAAGCGCAATTCGCACACAGAATACTCTCCTCTTCAACAGATTCAATACGGCAAAATATTCTATTCTATTTTCACTCATTGGAACAGTACGATACGAATATTGATCTTTGGCAAACAGTTTTCAAGACGTCAAGTAGCTTTAGAGCTGTGGTAAATAGAAGTAAATGTATTTGAAATTATAATGGGAAAATTCAGTAGAGAAACCTTTTATCTGTGTGTCTATTTGTTTATAACTTATTCGCAGATAGTTGTGTAATATATTAAACGGATTTTGGATGGAAATCTTTCAATTTATTCCGTCGATATTTGCTATTGCTGCAAATATACTAGCGTAGAGGTCAACACGAACTTGGTGGCCGACTAAAGGTTAAATAGGTGACGCATTTTTTGAATATTTTATAACTGACATATATGAACTGATTCTAAGGCTCTAAGAAGGAATGTTGGGTATTAAACATGATATTATGTATTGGGAATACAAATTAATTCGGTCCGTTTTTTTGTGGTCAAAAATACATTTATTTCAAAATAAAAAGAACCAAAAGATTATTCATAGTATCGTCCATCGCTAGTTACTACTTTTTCTCACCTCTCAGGCAGTTTTCGAATTCCATCTCGAAAAAATGTCTCGTCTTTTGAGGTGGTTCAAGTTAGGAGCCAATTTCCGATTTCTGCGAAAGCAGTGAATCGATAACCTGCCAGATCGTGTTGCATCCGTCGGAACAACCAGTAATCAGAGAGAGCAATGTCCGGAGAATACGGCGGGTGCGGCAAAATATCCCACTTGAGCGTTTCCAGATATTTTTCCACGACTTTTGCGACATGTTGCCGAGCGTTGTCATGCAGAAAAATAACTTTATCATGTCTTCGCTTGTATTCCGGCTGTTTTTTTCGTAATGCACGGCTCAAACGAATCAATTGCAGTCTATACCGATCGCCCGTTATGGTATCGTCAGGTTCTAGCAGCTCATAGTATACAACACCCTTTTGGTCCCACCAGATACACAACATGACCTTCGAACCATGAATATTCGGCTTTGGTGTTGATGTTGAAGTCGATGGCAACGATCGACCGGGGAAAGCGTAGTATTTTTTCTTCTTGGGGTTGTCATAGAATATCCATTTTTTATCCCCAGTAACAATTCCAAGCAAAAAAATCATTTCTTTGTTGCCTTTGAACCAGCTGCTCGCAAGTGGAAAATTGCCTTTCAATGTCTCTCGGTTTCAGTTCATAAGGCACCCAATTGCCTTGATTTTGAATCATTCTCATGGATTTTAATCGTACAGAAACTGCTTGTTGAGTCACTCCCAATGATTCTGGGAGCTCCTCTTGCGTTCGACTCGGATTTTCATCGAGTAATGCCTTCAACTCTTTGGGTTCGATTTTTTTTGGATGGCCAAAGCGAGGCTTGTCTTGAATGCTGAAATCTCTATTCTTGAATCGTCGAAAACATCTCCCGACATGATTTATCAGTTGGAGCATTATCATTTCCACAAGCATTCGATGCGCTTCAGCTGCACTTTTCTTCCAATCAAAACAAAAAACTAAAAACCCCCGCAAATGCTGCTTAGTTAGCACAAAATTGAACATATTTAACACAGTGAAAAACAAGGTTTTTTAATGAAACTCGAAGCGATATTAACTGAATATTATTGACAGATGTCTAACCTCTCTGAAACTACCGACATCAGCTGTTACTATTAAATATTAGTAACAGCCAGAGCCACCTTTTGAAAACGGACCAAACTAATTTGTACTCCCAATATATTGAAGGTTGTATTTAATAAAACAATTCGGTTTATTGTAGATTTAAGAAGAATTTTTGGTGTGCTAGTACAAGACGCGGCAAATAAGCAGCAATTTTTGCAACGACAATCGAAATTCATAGTACGAGTTTTCAAAGCGACCTAAATAACTCAATCTACAGTACTTAGAAGTGGATCAAATCAATTGACTGAATGTAAAGTCAACACTCATCATCAAAATACTGGATACCTTTTAGCATCCTATTATCAACTCGAAGGAGTGAGTTTCACACGAGAAAATCCATTCAACAAATTACTATTATCAAATTTAGAACAAACTCCGGAAACGCATTTTATTTGTCATCATCATCATCATCATTTCTCATATCTTAAATGCCATTTATCTAAATCATTTAAATGAATGCCATTCTATTTTGATTCTAGAGCATCGCAGCCATGGCCCTCGGAGCGACACAACAAAAGTTCAAGTCTGCATTGAGGGCGAGAAAAGCAAAGCTTCCACCCAGCCTCGAATCCATGCTTCAAATAGGAAAAACCAAACCATACGGCATAGGCCAACTTTTCTTCACATATATCATACATATGTGAACGGACAACGGACATTTATTTATATTTAAGTAATCCATTTACATTGCGGCAGGGAACATGTAACGCGTACAATCCGAGTGTACATGATGCAAACGTGAGATAAATACTATTTTGATAAATGGCGTGCCGATGAGGTCACGACGTCGTCGTTCATATTAACCATCATCATCATCACTAGTTATAATTTCATTTAAGGATTGTATTGAATCTAATGTGTGTATGATTAGCACGCGCTTTATAGCATGCAAAGTAATTTTTTTTTGCGCACACGGAAGACATGAAATAAGTATGTATTAAATACGATGCCATTAGCAGTTTAGCTTGTGTAAACACTTCTCGTTTTGTGGGCCTATTAAAACGCGTGTCGTGTTGCAAGGTGAATCGATGTGAAACTTATCTGTTCGGCCAGGAAGACGTATTTATACTTTAGTAGCTTGGAGAAAGATTTTACCAGCCTAGAATTGTGTTGGAGTAGGTACTTCCAATTGTTAGTAAAAAGTTTGCTTATGTGCTTGAAAGAATTTTGATTCATTTTTTGTGATATTTTTACTATCGTTCTTCAGACTAGAGATTTGAATCAGTGAACACCTCGTTATTCTTTCCTGGAAACACGGCAATACATCCTTTTTTCAACTTATATTACCAAATGTTCAGTTCAAATTATGCGCGCGAAGCAATCAACACAATAAGCTTCCAGTTTGAATGCGCAAGACTTGAGCGTGCGGACCTGAAAAAGGAAGTGGTACCAGTAAGTGATCGGATGAAGAAGGAAACGATACTTGCCACGGTCAGAGACTTAGCGATCATATAACAGTCGGTTCTGAAATATCTAGGCGTGATGATCGATTGTAACCCTCACTCCAAGCACCAACGGTACATGGAAGTACAAAGGTGGCGAACAGTAGCACAGATCTCATAAGGATGATGTTAAATACTGAAGGACTGCACTACGAGCTTGTTGTGCATATTGGACAGCATCCAGATAATCGGCATACCTGTCTGTCAAAGCAGAAGTGAATCTCATCGACGTCTGTCGAACGAATCAAAAATGCTAACATTGCTAGATGCAATCGAATCCAAGAAACAACTGAAATTCACTTTTCAGAAAGCTGGAAGAAGGTCGATGGAAATGTTGCTAGCTGAAATGTATGAAAATGTAAGAATTTCCATACTTTTTCGTACATTTTCATCTTTTTCATACAAAATGTATGAAAATGTAAGAATTTTCATACATTCTCGTACATTTTCATTTTTTTCATACAAAATGTATGGAAATGTATGAATTTCCATTCATTTTCGTACATTTTCATCTTTCTCATACAAAATGTATGAAAATGTAAGAATTTCCATACATTTTCGTACATTTTCATCTTTCTCATACAAAATGTATGAAAATGTAAGAATTTCCATACATTTTCGTACATTTTCATTTTTTTCATACAAAATGTATGGAAATGTTAGAATTTCCATATTTAAAAGTAACTTTTGTTTGCTCTTAACAAAATTTTTGAGTTTGACATACACAGGAAATCAACTCATACTCAAAGGACGATACCATATACATTCAATCACTCATTCACACACAAAATGGCCGCATATAACTCAATGATTTTCCGAATGGTTACGATCCCTCTAAATACCGAGCGCAGCATCAAGGAAAAAGAATACATCCTAGAAACGGCACAAATGAATGGGTTCGCCAGGACAGGAACCGTATTAAGAAGATAGAGCATCAGAGGAGAATACGAAACTAACGTTCCTAGAAAGTAGCGAGAATGGTCGAGTAACCAAAAAACGGGTAGCAATTGAACGCTCAACGATTGGCGGAAAACTAAAGAGTATGTTAGCCAAATTCAACATCGAAGCGAGAATACCGAGCAAAAAACTGAAAACGATTCTGAGGACAACCAAAGATCCACAAACTGCAACAGCATATGCGAAATCACATGTTCAGATTCCAATAAAGTATATATTGGACAGCAAATCAGGCCGATCTAGAGAAAAGAGTACAGGAGCACATTAGAGAAGCTGAACTGGCCATCAAACATGGAAGGATATTAGGTCATCAGTGGCAAAACACATCAGCATCACTAGGACAAACTCGAAATGTATAAAAATGGTCCACAAACATTCTTGGCTGGATGCCTACGAGAGTCTATTGGTTGCGAGAACCCCGGAGTCTAACTATGCAGGTAACGAACCATAGGAAGGATATATTTAATTAGTATGTAAGCCCAGTACATTCAAGAAAGATTCTCCCATGTCTTCTCTTCGATTGAACTAATGCCGCCCATACGAAACCAGGAAAAAATGCCACCGATTAAAATTCAATTTTACTGAGATTGACAAAGTCGTTGACTTATTTAAAAAAAAACTCACCAACATTGATATATATTTTTCGCATAGCTTTTGGCTACGCCTCACTACCTTCGACGAAGTTCAAGAGGAACATATTGACGAAACCAAGATTGCGTTAGATGTCGATGGTACGGAATCGTCCAGAAAACATCGTTTTGCAAAAGATAAAAATTTTGTTGCAAAACGCCATTTTCATACTTCATATAAAAGTATCTGTATAGCAACATCGCCAGGTATGTGCGAATACGAGAATGTTTGCTTTCGCCGTTTGATATGCCACGGCGGCCTTGAATGGAAGAAAGTAAAAGTATATGTAAGTAGGTATGTACATACTTACATATGTTTACATGTGGATTCAACGAATATGTAGTATGTTTGCTTTATGAATCAGACATTAATACATAAATGCACATTTGTTTATTGTTAAACTGGATTCGTATCTAATCTGGTTTGGACGCGATGATAGCTAAATTATTCGGAAGTTGAAGATAAGAAATGCAATCCAGGTGTTGTTTGATTTTCACGAACGAAGAAGGCTGATAATTTGCTTTTGTTGATTTATAAACAAAGTCACGATGTTTGTTTATGTCTGCGAGGTCTTTTACTGAGAAGATCTTATCTAAACATATGCTTATTTCTTTCTAGCAAATATTTCAATCATACTTCCAAATGATGGTTGCGGCTCATTTAATTTTCATGATGATGAATGGAATGGTTCACTTTGTGTTCTGCAACGTGAAAGCTGTAAAAGTATGGTGAGGCATACATATGTGTATTTGCATCATATACTTTTATTATTCTTATTGCTCGCAAATCCAGGGCTTTGTTTTCTTTTCATTCGGGAGATGATGAGTTGCAATTATCGCGTTTATTTTTGTAATTTGAAGACACAACATTACTGTGTGTATCGCTAAAGGACTACCAAAGCATCCCATTATGTAGGCTTCGCAATTGAAATTTTGTATAAGGAGTGTATCGAAAAAATTGATGATGTCTCCAAAAGTGGTGTTAAATGCTTCATCGAACTATTTTTCCCCTTTTATTATTATGTGTATTATATTAACTAACATTTACATAAAACTTCAATGAATTTTCATTTCAACGAAAAAAATGGATCTAATTGATCTAAGATTATAATGCTTTTTGATCCTCTGAATCATTGCGTTTGATATTTGCGTTTTTTGAGCCATATCTCGAATGGATATGTTAGAACTCTTCAAAAATTTCCTCTTTACCTTTCGGCTCAAATTTGTTTCGGATGGATCTTTTTTTCAACCTGATCCAGACTTTCTAGCAACTGGTAGGTCCTTGTTGTACATTATAATCGTTCGTTTCACTGTTGCAATCGGCGAATTGGTCTTCTTTGCTAGTACCGAATATTTACGAAGGGGATTACCCAGGTATTTGCACACAATTAAACTACGCACGATTTTCTTGATTTGATGACATCTTTTCAAGAGTGATCTTACAATACGAATGGATCAGACGTTCTTTTTTGTCGCATTTTATAGCTAATTTTGTATAGCTGATGGAGACTTAAGCTGATCCCAAACAGCAGCTATGCAGGAAAAACTAAAGGTCATTTTTTCCGATACAGTCCTTACTATGCAGTTGTAAAAAATTGGTAAAATTTCATAGGGACGATTACTTACTTCTAAAAAAAGGATTAATTCAGAAGACGATCATAAAAGCTAGCAGCAATATTGCATGTCCGCTTGAAAGAATTTGATACTTTTAAATGGTTCAAAAATGCATATTTTATTGTACGAAGTTCTACAGACTTCTTTGACGAGAAGAAATATTGGTTTGACTTAAAAAAGTAAAAAGTTCTTGCCATAAATATTTTTGGGTACTCGTCCAATTGTAAGGAACATGGCGTACGACACGCTCCAACGAATCATACTGTTAGCATAGATCGCAATCGCAGTAATCACCGGTAATAGAATACACATTGACTAATTGAAAATTCAAACGGCTAAGAATAATTTCTCTTCAAGATAATCTCTTGTGCAATCTTATGCAATGGCTATCACCTTTAATGAT
This sequence comes from Oxycera nigricornis, assembly GCA_963942545.1. NCBI lineage: Eukaryota > Metazoa > Arthropoda > Insecta > Diptera > Stratiomyidae > Oxycera > Oxycera nigricornis. The sequence continues at coordinate 109,247,838 of OZ012661.1, read as the reverse complement.
TCTTTCAATTAAAAGGGATACCTCAACAGAAAGTCATATTTGTAGGTAAATGTAATCGTAAGCACAACTAAAACATGCTCCGTTTGCAGAGACGATTATAATATTTAAAAAGAATTGCGTGGACGATAGCTCAAGACTTTTCCAAGAAATAATCCACTTAGGCTCCCACGAATCCTCCGAACGACATCAATATTGCATGAAGGAAAGCTCGTGGTATTTTGCCTAATCCACATAATGTTCGGTTGTTAGCTGTTTCTGTTTACACATGACTACTTCCTGCATCAGCCCACAAAATAAACAATAATTAAACAATGAGTGTATGTAACCTGTAATGAAACCCCGTTGTCTGCAGTTTAGTTAATATGACGACAGGCAGTTGGTCGCGCTAATGAATTTGTATTTACAGTAGATACCCTCCTCACTACGGAAAAAAGTGTGTTGAGCATTCTTAAATAGCCATATAAGAATTGTTGGTATTAACATTCGTTGGGTGGATGCAAGCTTTCCATTGTACGCCGGTGACGATGACGACTACACCTATGTATGTATGTACCTAAACAGTAAATTGCCGACTTAGCAAGGGACAAACGCGTTTGCGATGACTAATAATTTAAATATTCATATGTACATAGGTACAATGCACATGCGAGCATACATATGTTCAAGTCATTAAGTGATATCACCTGTCGTCTCTTTGGTGCACTTTGTTTTTGCATTGGCTCGGGGGCATATTTATAACCATCAATTATTGTCGACAAAGCGAGGAGTGCTTTACGATTAAATCGTGCATGGCTTCATGGATATTCGTGATTAAATTGATCGGTTAAAATGCAAAACAGAAGTTTCTAAATGATTATTTTTTATTCTACATACGGCCCCTATTGTCGCTGCTTGACGAGCCCTATGGCACTAATTGAAAAAGGAATGATGCAGTTATATGGACAAAGCAAAACGAGAAGGAAACACGGTGCATCCAAGAACAGTTCAAAGAACATTGAAGAATAAAGGTTATCACAGCAGAACACCACATAAAAATTCAATATAAGCGAAAAAAATCGCGGACCTCGCATAGCTTTTGACAAAAAGTATCTACACAAAAGACTTAACTTTTGGAAGGAGGTTTTATTCACCGATGAATCGAAGTATAACATATTTAAAAGTGAAAAACTGAAAAGTACACAATCATTACAGTGAAGTTTTCACAAAGTCAAATGATCGGAAGGTGCTGTTCTAGGTCCTTTGTACTTATTTCATGGAACAATAAATGCTCAGAAGTATGGACAAATAGTAAATGAGTTTTTGGTGAGCGCCATTGAGGAGCTTCTTTCGTCTGTCTAGAGACAAAATTATTTTTCAAAAAGATTGCACCTTACAATCGTGCGAAATCGGTTTGTAGCGAACTGCCGAATACAATAACTAAAAAAAAATATTTCCTATTCTTTTTTCTATCCTGAAGATATTTTCTGAACTCGGAATTCAGAAATTAAACTGGCCAACTCGCATGATTTGAACCCAACACAGACTGAAGGACAAAATAAAGCTCAGAAATAACTTCTTCATTTTTTCCCTTCATTTCCTCCCAAAAAGGTAGTAAGCAAATGAAATTCCTCCAAAGTGTTAATGAGTTTTTATTGAATATTCTGGCAAAGCATCATTTCATCTAATAATACACATGCATTCAATTTTGTTATATGAATTTTAACTAGTGCAGTTTCTATGATCCCAATTGCACACTTGATACAAACAAGCATTGATCAAATGGAGAATATTTTTTCACGAGTGTGTACGTATTTTTTCGGTAATCTTTGCATGTTAATTCTCACACGCACGTTTAGATTGACTCATCATTTCATCTCATATGGCACAAAAATCAAAATTTGCATGAATTCAGAGTAAATATTTGGAGAGACTATCTTTCTATATTCCCTGAAATATACGTATGTAGGTATATACATGTGCCGCCATATTTCCTCGACAGACAGATATGAATCATAGACATATGTATATACGTGCGTTACCGGTGTTTTCGCGGAAACTTTCTAAGAAAATTCCTGAGTCATATAAATCATTTCTTAATAAATGTCCATTGAGTGTTCTTTTTTGCGAATAAAATGATACTTTCTTATAAATTTTATGATGTCTTAATTTAAGAGAACGTAGGTGTATATATGTAGGTATATGGCGGTGTCGTTTAGCATGGTCTTTGTTAGCTATTGTCAACTTATTTGATGAGGAATTTGAAGACGTTTTCTTCTCTCTCAAAACACAATTTAACTAGGAATCAGTGTGTTTTAATTTATTTTTTAGGATAAATATTTCTAATAAATTCTAACCATAGTTTGTGAATAATCCGGAAATTCTGATAAATACATACATTCTCTGTTTATAAAACAATGTTTCTTCCAATTTAAAAGAAGGTTCGACACCATAAATGAAAACCACTCTTTTTTGCACAGTCCAAAATCTGAGGAGACAACTGTTCTGGTCTAATCATCATCATCAATTGTGGCCAAACGACACTGAAAATCGTTTTTCTGTCGTATCGACATCATTTGGCAAATCTGATTTCCTTTCCGTAACCACACACGCTTTGTGCACATGGTGAGGCAATTCAAGCGATTTGCCAGCAAACAAAAACCAAGAAATGAAAGGGTTTAGCAGACAGAACGAAAGTTAAACAAAAAATAAAATCAAAAGAATTATTTAGATTCAACCTGCGGATTCAGCCAACTCTGAATGATTTAAGTCTTGCTTGATGCCAGCTTCGGGTAGGAGCGATGGAAAGCCCAAGGAAGGCTCCAATTAAACTGGGTAACAATTGTAGCCAGCAAACCGTAAAAAAAGCAAAGAGATGTTCGAGCCATCCACCTGCTGTAGAAAATGGGACAATCTTATTGTAATACCATCGTATTGTTTCGGCATACATGCATAATGGGTTTGATTTCCAAGGATGCTGAGGTTCTGTTGCTTGAACATGCAAATAATGTTTTTTTTTGTTGCCAGAAGGTTGGCATGCTAATTACGACCATTAGTTAGTTTGCATGCATAGTGTATTACATACTTGTCTATTGTCCATATGTTGCTAAGTGTAAATGAACAGAGATAAGCATTAAAATGGCGATAAAGTTTTTTAAATACTTCATAGAGGGAAACCATGGCTATTTTTTACAATTGCAATCAATTGAATGTACAAGCTGAATTCCAGGCAACCATAAATGCAAGCAAGGCGCATAGCCTAAAAGCTTAGGAAAATACAATTCGATCTACCTGAAATTTGGCAACTAGATTTTTTGAAGATAGTTTCATCAATTCATCTACCTATGATTGTACAAATTACATGAGCTTTTTCAAACGCTTTGGCATAATGCACAGCTAGATACAGCTGTAGATACACGATAGGTCATCGCAGCATTTCGATGGGGTTTTGAGATAGTCGTAGAATATTCGTTCTTGCATATTAGTAATACAATAACAGTTGCAATTGAAGCGATAACTGAAAAAAGGATACCAATTTTCAAGAAAATCTATCCCGCAGAAAATAATTACTTCTCCAGTATATTCTATATCAAATTAATCTTAGTGGCAAATTCTATCCAATCAAGATGTTTATTGCAAGTCTAGATTAGAATAAATTATGTCTTTGATTGAAATCAATCACTCCACTTATGCATGACAATGAGTCAACATTTTACCCAACATATTTATTTATGCTTCACAGAATCATTATCGTTTTTCTTGTGTTAATATATCTACTTAGTTTTTTCATCACTTCTCGAACGACTAGGATTACAACCGTCTTTGCGTAAACCTATCAATGATATTATAGCATAGCTTCTACCCAAAAAAAACATGCCTATTTACTTATCATTATATTCACAGTTAGCTTTCTCCTTAATTAATCCTGTCTTGAGAATATTAATTAAGCACGAGTCATGGTATGTTTCCGTAGCATGGCCAGCTCACTCACCCTATTTACCAAGAATAAAATCAGCCTTCAAGTGTATGTTTCATAATTTCCGCCGAAATCCCATGACAAATGCTCATCACAACCCTGACTGTTGTTCAGTCTCCATCATCGTCATGCACACGATATTTGCAGCCGTTTAATTCTACACAACGAGTCCTACAAAGTTCAAGAAAGTTCCACCTAAACTTTCCAATTGGTCGGACGAAAGTAGTGCGTGCGACAAAAATATTGATTTAATTTTCCTGCCATTAGGGGTTGGCTTCAACTTGATACGCGAGGATGTAGCCTAAAATTATGCGTCCCTTCGCAAACTACACACACAAGTTCCGGTTTCGTTGGAAGCCATAGAAGCCGCCAGGATACAACAAGGTGAACTAAACCAATCAATATGACTATCAGGGCTTACGCACCACATGAAAAGGGAAAGAGTTGAAGGAGAAAATCTATTTATCCTTAATATTTTGGCACCCTAACTTATACGGCTACTAAAATAGAAATCGTGATAAATAAATGCAATTTTAGAGAGTTTGTTTGCAAACATGAACTTTAGGTGTTGGGTTGCTAAGCAAAGGTTAGACACAAACAAATCAGATTGGTTGGATAGTGTCACTGATTTGTTTGGTGGCAAATTAAGTGAAATGTTGCTGAAAGTCATGATTTTCTATAAATTGGAAACGATATTTAATTGCATAATGTCTTTTCATCGCAAGCGAAAAGAAAAAGATAATGGATTTTACTGATTATGATTTTTAAGAACTGTGCACAAAAGCAATTCTCATTTAATTTTAACTGATGATCTCCTTTTGCAATCGATCCATGCCTTAAATACATCACAGCAATATTTATGATTGTTCAAGCCACCAAAGAGTTTATTGTCTATTCTTAACAGATAGTCTTAAATGTGCCAATTATATTTTATTGCCAACCTGTTGCACTTTTTATCAGTACTAGACGCGTCAACTGCGAAAATTAAGTATTGTAGGCTAATTTAACTCAATTATCAAATACATTATGGACATACATACGAATGTATGTTTGCACAATGAGTTTAATTCAAGAAATAGACTAAGCATTGATAACGAAAATTATTAAATCAATATTGATAATGACGATCGCATTCATATATGAGTAAATAGAACGGAAAGTTTACCTACAACGGAATGAACTGCCTCTATGAAAAATCGATTGGCGCCGTTATAGACCTTTTAATCGATAACATAATGAAACAATGATAACAGATTGATCAAGTCGGAAAAGTTTTTTTTTTGTGGTTGATTACGATTTGAGGAAATCATAGCGATGACAGCAGATAGTAAATGTTTACTTACAATTTAATTTGTGCAGTAGATAGCAATTGAATGAATTTTGAAACTTACCTGAAAAGAAAGGAAAAACCAATTAATTAATTATATTGATCTAACGAACAATTTAGACATACAAAGAAATATCGGAAATGATTTCTAGATTATTATTTTTCGCCTCACATATGCAGGGTGTTTTTTTTTGTTGCAAGGTATCAACCTTGCAACTCAAGTTTGGATTATTTAAAGTTAAAAAAAATGAAGTTATTAGTTAGGTAGAACATATTCTAGAGCGAGACTATCATTTCACACAGTTTTTCTGATCACTTCACCTCCTGGTGTTCTTTTGGTCAATCAAGTGAGATAACTCTAACAATACTTCAAGGCTCTCTATTATCGTTAGTATTATATTTTAGAGACTGGAAGAAAATCTGTTTGCTGTGTAGAGAAAATTTTCAATTTTTATATGATAAAATATAAGAAACGAAAGAAAAGATTCTTCGTTAAAACTCCACAAAATTGTATAAGATGACACAATTTTAAGTGAATCGATTTTGTAGTCTAAGAAATTTAAAAAAAATCGATTTTTTTTATTGGCTTAAAAATCCTTTGAATCCTCTAGAATAAGAGACAAACGATTTTATATCTGCCAAAAATCGTTTTAATTGAAATTTTTAGCTCTTTTTCGACCCCTACCGACTGATCCGAAACGACTACCTACGGTAAATATGACACCTACTCGTCGTGTATAGCATTGTGTATTACCATTCGATTTGTAACTTCTCTAATATACTAATAGATGTTCAAGCATGTTCAACACAAAGTACGTTAGTAAAGCGTCCTTTGATGTTGAGAGAAGAAGTCAAAACTTTAAACACGTTTTTCTCGAAACTCGTTTTTTGCAAATTGGCACGCATAATAACTCAAACAATTTTCTATTTTATCACTCAAAATTAATACCACATTTTAAAAACAACATTCTGCATCGAAGAACGTAACCGATTTTCGATAACTTAATATTTCGATTTTTTGGCACAAATAAGTGCCCGTTTTTTTGGTAGTAAAATGAACTTTTTTTGAAATGCTCGCCAATTTAACAAAAATGAATATTTTCAAAATTCCCTACGTATGTCTATAGCTCTTCTAATGTAGTTTAAGAAGAAAAAAATTATTTTGCTTCAGATTAATTTTTGGTGCAGCTGTTGGGCAGACATTTTGTAATATTTTTTAATAATTTTTCTCTCTATTTTTTAACAATTTTTTTTCTAAACTTCGAAACACGCTTAACAACATCCTTAAGAAGAATTACCCTTTTACATTTCCTTCCACTTTGAAAAAAATCGCACAAACGTTACATTTTCGCTCTCTACTGTAGTGTAACTCCTTAAGAAAAATGTGTTTATCTTTTAAGATCATCGCTCCGATCCAACTATTCAATAACACTGGTAGCTTTTTCGATTTCCCTTAGACCAACGTAGAATAAACATACATATTTACACACACAATTTATGGCCAGGTGTAATTTATTAAGGGGCCACTCTACTGTGAAAAAAAAATTCCTTTCCTTCCATAATCCGATAAGGATATGCTTCAAGAATACGTGTTTAAAATTTCAGATCGATATTTACATTATTTTTCTTTCTACAGCGCTCGCAGGTTTTGTAGCCGCTCGAACATCTGCCGTGAAATAACTGTATATTTAGTATATGTTATAAATCTATATATTCACGTAATATACTAGTAACCATCGAACGAAGTAAATATGGACCCAATATCATCATACTTTATAATAAACGTTGCCTCCGTGTTTTTTGAAATAGGGACCATCTATATATTACGTAACGCAATTTTTAGAGTATTTTAAAATTTTCAAAGACTTTCTCTCCCTTTGTTACGTAACAAATTTATTGTACCTTCCTCAGACTTTTGAATATTTTAATCACAAACTATTAACAATGTATCTAAATTTTGTTTATCGCGCCTAGCGTCTGCTGACACCTCGTGGCGCGGCAAATAAATTACTTTATGATTTATTGTTACAAAAAAATATTTTAACTAATTGAAACTTTTGTAACGTAACAATTTGCAAGATCCCCCTCCCTCTATGTAACACTTAGTAACATTTACAAATATCCCCCTCACCCCTTTGGAGTGTCACGTAATATATGGAAGGCCCTATATGTGAGAAAATTTCGTTAAATAATTTTAACCCGCCAGCGGTGACGCAAAATTATCTTACATAGTTGGTGACGTCGGTCTCAGAGACCGAAAATTTCGAGTGAAGATTAATCCAAAATAACACAATTTCTGTAAATGTAGCAAATTGAACTTAAAAAATACAAGGTTAAAGTATAATAAAACACAACAAATTATAACACCATATCACGTTTATTAATAATAATAAAATTCCCCTGCAACACTAAAAAATTATGGTATTTTCATACACATATTTTTAAGTTTAAATCTAAATAATTTACATATCATTGATTTACTCAAAACAGCCTTGGATACAGTTTGAAGACTAAGCAATCTTCAAAAAAATTAAAATGTTTCAAGTCATTGAGTAAATAATAAGCCACAAAATTATTGGAACTTTCATTCACTTTCCACTGAAACTGTATTGCACAATATGGCTTATTGTAGTCGCAAATAAAAGGATTTCGGATTAAAATTGTGGATGATTATACAATATTATGTAAGGATCACATACGATGATGTTTTTGTCGGAAAGTCCTTTGTACATTTGGCTTGCGTTTTGTTGCGGACCATATGTACTCGATACGTGTTTTCAAGTCCACCACAACAACATGTACGCAAAATTATGCACAAGTATTATTTTTAGCCATTTGAGACACCATCCTTAATCAATTCATTTATAGGTAAAATTTGAGATACTACATTTAAATCATTTGCTGATCTGGTATAAACTTCCTCATAGAAAAATGCCAGCCAATACATAGCATACTCAAGTGACCACACATGTAAAAAAAGTACTCAATTGAATCATTTCACTTACGTAAATGGTGACGTCGGTCTTACAGACCGGTTTAGGGCTTATCTCTGGAATTTGCACTCACGTTACCGTTACTTGATCGACTATCAAGTGGAGATGTCCGATCAGGCAGCTATGCAAAATTACAGCCAGAATCGACGAAGGATTAGGAATTTTTCTATGTTTTCTACGAAACCGGTCTCACAGACATATGCGTCACCGCTGGCGGGTTAAACGCTTTTTTTCGAAACTTACTTTTTCATTGCGCATCGTAAAATTGTAAGAAAACTAATCGGCCGATTCACTCTCTAGTTTAAAAAATTGTTTTAGAGATTTGGGAATCATTTTTTTCGTTTGCAAATATGGCGCGAATCGACACACCTGCATATGTATATTCGGACGTGCACCAAATCGTCAATAAAATTGTCTTTGCTGGAATAATAGGTTATTTTTGTCCTTTATAACCAAGATTAAAAGATAGAAGATTGCTATATGCTTGCAGATGCATATTTTGGCCAAGATATTACGAGGCGCAGTTTGAATTTGTATCTTTGGACTGCGTGCGTGCTACACGAGTATGGCGGCCATTTTGCTTTAAAAAAAATTTAAAATAAAAATGTTAACTTTAGACTTCAATAAAGAAATACACTAAGTTTCAAATTGACATCAATAGTAATTTTTTTTAATTGATTTTTTAAAAAAGTTGCGTTTTTAGCAGTTCATCAGTAGAGCGGCCCCTTAAGAACATAAAGAATTTACTTCATACATGTGACAAAGATGTATTTCCTTTGTTGTAAAACTCTTTTCGATACTAAATTTATCTCCATTAATTTTTACTGCTTTTGCACAGTACTACTTTCCGCCTACAATTTCCAAGCTGAAGGCCTTGATACTAGTAATTTCGGCTACATCTCTTAGTTTTCAACTTAATACAAAATGCCCACTCAAGGATTACTTTGTTAAAGCAAAAACAACACTCGAGTGTTGTCCAGACGCGAAAACTTGTGACCCACGATTCAAACAAACAGCATTAGCAAAATGCATAATAAGGAAACGTAATGAATAATTAAAATATTACCAGAGACTAGTTGAGTTTCTAGTTTTCCTACATACTCTTTGTCCTGCCTTTCTAATATGTAATTTGTTGGATTTGCTGTGTCGCCACCAGGAAAACTGCAAAGCATTCACTCCCACACACACATCTATCATATGTGACTGCAACTTACCATTGAACACTTGAACTATACTCGATACTGATCAAACGTGGCATGGCCAAATCACTCGGGGGATTGATAGTCCCCAGCAACTGGCAATGCGAAAAAAACTATGGAAAAATCAAAGAAAGCGACACAAGGCAACTGTAATTACATAGTCGCAAAGATGGAAAATGGTAAACAGATATAAATTTTCCTTTTTACCAACAATGGTGGAAGCCACCAGGTCCAAATCACCCACCTATGTTTTGTGTGAATCATTTGCGAACGGGATGTTTAGAAATGTGCACATGCTTTCGTATCAAATGAATTGCTGTGATATTCAAGTTGTATGTGAAATGGAACTGGGTTAAAAATTGAATCACATTGCTTGGAATTGAATTTCCACGACTATGTTTTCTGCTAAGCAATCAAACAACGTATTGAATTATATTTCATGTGAAATGCATTGCGCACAAAGATGTTAGTGAAAAGCGGAGCACTTGGTGCAAAATAATCAAATAGCGGATGATTTGGATGAAAAGGAAGCTGACAGTGAGATTGTTTCAAAAAGGAATGGAATTTTCTCTTTATTAATTTTATTGGGTTTGAAACTTCCAATTTACAGATTCGTCCTTAAAACCGTAAATTTTAAAAGGTATCATTTTCAATCGGAAGAACGTTTCAATTGAAAAAATATCATTTTTGGAAATGATCCTGACACAATGGATACTTGCCAAACATCGATTTGGGTATTTCTTACATAATTGTCTAGATCCTAGAAAGTGATCATCCTGAATGAGTTGGCGAAAGGTCTGGGGACTCTGATGAATGATGCAGGACTACACAACCTTACAGTTGCTCATATAGACAGCCTAGTATTATCATGCGGAAAACTAAATATGAGTCTTCGCACGGATCTCAGATGTTGCCGACGCGATATGTTATAGACCAGAGCGGATCTGTTTTCAGTTGACTGTTGAGAGAGGGAACACTGATTTTTGCAGAAAAAATTGTATAACAATTGATTTATCCTTCCTCTCAAAAAAGTCGGGAACATTGATAAATATTTCGAAATATTTAAAAATTATTAAAAAACTCGATTTTTTTCTATTTTTCTCACTTCTAACTTCAAAAAGATTCGTTTTAGAGCAAAGTTGCTTGGGAATAAAAGTTGCGTAATTAAATTTTCTATAAGATACGATTGGTCAAATTTTTTAAAAAATTTAACCCTTGCCTCAAAATAGCAATAAATATAGTAAAACAGTGCTGGGCGGCTTCGGATTCAATCGTTGGAGTCATGCTTCCGTCCAATTTGCTGAAAACAGATACACTCTGGTCTACTAGGCAATAATTGAACTCCACGACAATTAATAAGGAGCTCCCGAGGGTAATCACTTACGTCCGAAATACCACGATTTAAAAACAGAACCATTTTCGTCGTTTTAAATCAGTACTCCCCCCTTAAGCTAACAACTAGACGTGCCTGTGCATTGCAAAAAATATGGCTAAGTTTTACAATTTTTATGTTTCTGCACAATTTCGACGTTTATTATCCACTATCCATTAAATATAAATGAAACTCATACAGCTTTCTCCTCGCATCAACCACCGTGAGCTCATGAAGACCTCCAACGAAGAGTTCGCCCAGAATTTTCTTCATTGCAAATTTATCGAATTACATTCTTGTATGCATACACACAAGCAGTTAAATTTAATTTATACCGACAACAACGAAAGACAAATATACTTTCAAATGACATCATTTTCTCTACAAGTTCCATGGAATGAGGAACACCAACCATTGATGAATTTGATAGTCTCATTTGTATCCATTCTATGCGGAGGCGAAGCTATATTTTTTCCATAAAAAAACTGTTGTTTTGCTTCGCTTTCGTTGCATCGCCACTATGGCTGGCCAACATCGTCCTGAATACATTTTTATAGTGGCGTAGGATGTTTCGTTGACATCTTGCACAAATAAATGATCGGGTCAACGTTCATTGCCACCAAACCAAGTAAATATTCATGGAGCCCGATTCCTATGAAGCCATCTCACTCTTCAGCTAATCGTCAACTTACCACCAACAACTGTTTGGGTAGTCCAAGAAATTCTTCATGCTTTCTATGTACCTAAATGTTTAGAGGATTTTGCTTGCTTACAGTACGTACACATTTTACCAAATTTAACAATATTTCCACACTATTATTCAGCTTCCCACTATTTGCATACAATCTAGGTATAGGTGTATTGCTGCTATCTAATTAGACAATAAGTTTATTCAGCTTATCTGGACAAACACATATGAGCGGGTCATAAACTCCCGAGGTCGCAGAAGTGCAAAGTGTTTGTGTTTGGTTGGAGTGTTAATTGCACGCCCCGGCACTAACATACCCACATGAAGATCCAATTAGTGGTGTCTAGTGAAATTAATATCTGCGCTGGGACTATTAATATGAAGCTTCCAATTGGACTAGTTAGACATTGGATATGCTGGAATCGGGCAAGCATGGCACTTATCACAACCTACTCTGCGTTTGCTGCGAAACGTGCGCGGCTTTAGCATTCTATTGTTTCCGAAATGAATCTGAGTACGTAATTGGGTTAAACGAATTGCCGATAAGAACACATATGATGCCCATTAAAACCGCAAGATTATATAAATAAACCGAAACGTTTTTTCTGAGTTATTAGTTGCAATGAACGACTCCAATGGGTCCATAATTAACAAAATGATTGTCTAAATTAATGGACTAGTCCCACACGAATAAAGCAATACTGGTTTGTATAAATATTTATCCGAAAATAGAATATGCCGACCGTAAAATTTGTGGTAGGCAGGCGAAATAACTGCTCAGAATATATGATATGATGAGTCAATTAGGATCATCCAAAAATTCAAGCTGGTATTTAAAGGGAAGAAATAACGTGTAACGGAAAGAAAAGAAATTTTCCTATGAATTGCTTACCAAAAAACCTTAAACCTAATGACTTTCAATATAGTTTCAAATAAAAGGTAATGGGATCTCTTAAAAGGCAATACAACTCTAATTGTTTGCTTTTAAAAATAAATTTCAGTTTCAACTACGAATTGGAAGGAGTACTATCGATTTACTAAATGACTAACGGAAAGTGAACACTAAAATAATGTATGGATTAAAGAAAGAATTCAAATTATTAACAAATCTACATCCAGCTTGTCCTAAAATCTGGAAAACCTAGGTATGTATTGCCGCAACCTGTTAGCTCAAATGCCCGGGATACCATTACTTTATCATTTATTTTATAAGAAAGGTGTTTTACTCATTTTTAGTATTCAACAGGTCCAATGTACAAGAAGCTAACTAAACTAAATATAGACTATTTTGCTGAATTAACGATGGATTACCAAAATCAAACAATTCAGAATTATATCTACTTTTCTCAATGTAAATACCATATGGACTACCATATGAACTCCAAATAATATAATGTTTCAGATATTTTCAGTCCAATTAACTTCATGCAGACGGATACCAAAATTCGAGGGGAAATTTATCCGTTCGAGAAATGATTTATAGGACAAGAATTTGAATTGCGGTCAAAATTTAACAATAACTAATTAAATGTGTTAGTTTCATTTATAACCAACATGGTGAGCGGATATATACATACGTACATACATGAAGAAAGTTGTACACGATTTGGTTGACCGAATATGGAAATGTAAATGAAAACACAAAACTTTTAAAGCAACTCAAACGAAAGCAAAATTATGCAAGTAGGGAAAGATGACCACTAGGAACAAGTTGAATAAACCCCTAGCAAATATATAGTATGTACATTAATGGAGTTTTTGGTAAGCAGAAATATATATTGTGAAGATTTATTGAATCGATATCACAAGAAATTTTGAAATCATCAAATTATTGATAGGATACATTTGTTGTGTATTTTTCATTAGTATTTAATCCAGGCAAACAGAATGTTGCACTGTTTTTGAATTTTTCTTGGTCTGAAACCTCTAATGAAAGGGAGTTTTAAAATTCTCAGATTTCGGAATCAGATTGCATTAGAATGTAAAAAACGGCAGTGCATTAAATATTCATAAAAAACACCTTTACGTTTTCTTCTAACTGGTCGGGTCACGCAACCAATGAATTTGTCCTCGACCAGTTAAACACATTATGCAACTGGCACAACACCTTACACCCCCGTTTACTCGGTTATAAGAACAATCAATGTTTGCATGAATTATTAGCCACCCCATTCTTTAGATAAGTTAGTTCACCCGCTCTTTCTCTTTACGTAACCTCGACTGCACTTTCAGCGAATTTGGCTTGCCTTATTTTCCCGGAACGATTTCCATCCTCCGCTTTTGACTACATACATATAAATAATTTTATAACTGAATTTGTCACGAAATCGATTGCATGTTTGTTAGCAGAAGAACTGAAAATGAAACTACACACGGTGACAAAAAAAAAAGGAAAATGATGAGAAGACATTTACTAGATCGGCTAGCGTTTTTATTTACACAAACTGGGCGTCGTGATTCACACTTTTTGTTATTTACACAATAATCTCCAATTGTTTTCCTCAGCTTTGTTCGTTTTGAGAAAGTGAGACTGGGATTTTTCTTTCAATGTTTGCAAATGCTTGCGATAACAAAAAACAATATTTTTCTTTCGAAATATCTCGCTCGTGTGCAGATTTTTTTTCTCGTCAAGTGGGAGTTTATGAATGAACGTCAGAGTGTCTTTTTTTTTCAAAGTCATAATCACACAATTTGCGGAAATCTCAGTGGTTTGTTGGCGATAAACAAAACAGGCTTTTGTTGACTTAATGCCAAATAATAAACAACTATGCAAATGTTGCGAATGCTGGCGTCCCTATCTAGGAGTATGTATGTTTCTCTATGTTTACAAAAAAAAATATTTATAAGGAAAACATCTTTGCTGTCATGAGCAACCACGAAATTCCCATGTGTCATATTAGTTTAGACCATATACAAACAACGTATGGTATTGTAAATAATTTTTTTACAGTTATTTGCATACTGCTTAACTGACTTTCCGGGAAGCATACTCTTGATAAGAATGAAATGGGGAGTATTCTAAACATATTGTGCAATTAAAAATTCAATAGAAACCATTGATTAGCTAGAATCGTGATATTGCTGCAATTGCTGAGCTGCTTACGGAGAAACCCAAGCTATTTCAGTAAGTTTTCATCTGTTCGAGTCTCGTTTATAATTTATTGCATTCCGTTTAATTACAAACTCGTTGTTTATAGTTTATAGTAAGCAATTTGCGCAGATAGATGATATTAAAAATATTTTGCAAGCATGGAATTTATTGCGTTCTACAAAAGTTTCAATATTGCGACTCACTTAGCCCGAAATCGGTTGGACTGTTCGAAATTACCAAATTCTTTTTTTAGGAACACATCGTCGTACCATTTCTTTGAGCTCATTTCGATGATACCTGCAAATGTGCTTCGAATAACTTAAAATTTTGCCGGTATATTTTTATTAGATACCAAGTGTGGTTTATATTTACCGGAAAATATTTTTGCGTCATAAAGAATCAATAATATTAGAATTTAAAATTTATTCAAATAACATACTGCGGAATGCAGCTACGTACTTAGTAAAATGGTTCTACTACGATTTCTTTAACCCTGCAAAAATTATCTGCGTCGTTTTGAGCCATGAGTACAAGTATTTTCTGCATACTTGCGCTTCGTTTCGAACCTCGATCCTCTCTAACAAGGGTGTACCTTAAAAATTTATAAAATAGTTTTTAACTCTACAACAATCATTTTAGAATCATACGTCCGCGAGACGTGCAATATGATTATGTTTGTATGGTTAAAACACCAGGCAAATATTGCTTGCAATATAACAAACGTAGCAAAAATGTTGTAGAAAATATTTAGATTTTAGCTTAGGGACCATCCATATATTACGTAAGGCAATTTTCAGAGTATTTGAACTCCCCCCCTTCCTCCTGCAAGTAACACTTAGTACCATTTTCAAAGATCCCCCCTCCTTTATGACGTAAAAAATTGATCGTATTAATTCATGGAATTAATTTGCTTAAAATTTTGTATTTATTCTTGAATGCGTTTTAAAAAGTATGTTTTACCGGGATCTCTCAATAGTAGATACGTAAAGAAAGTTTTGAATGAATAAATTTTTACTTAGTCTGATTTGATAATAATTTTTGGTAGGAGTTTCTGATGTCATTTCATCGCCAAGTATTAGGTTGCTGCAGATGAAATGGCCGATTTAGCAATGACATAAAGTTGACTGCAATTTTAGCGGACCAGTAGATTGCTGCCATTTTGTCATTAATGGCAGCAAACATATGATAAATGAAAACAAACATATGATAAATGACAACAAAACGAAGGAAAAAAATGACTTTGTCTCGTACAACCGCCGGCCGTACTTGATAGTGTGCCTTTATATGAAACATTACATGCTGGGTCTACCTACACTGCGCCCAGGTGTGGAGTCTGACCCCCGCCAAATCACGAGTGATCTTGCCGGGAAATTGGGCGTTCACAATTCGACAGTTTGCCGCCACTTGCAACAACTTGCAAAAGTGAAAAAGCTTGACAAGGGGTTCCGCATGATCTTACCGAGCAAAACATGACGTGTCGAATAGCAATTTCAAATTATCTTCTCTCCCGCAACGAAAAGGAACCGTTCTTGCACCAAATTGTGACCTTCGATGAAAAGTGGATTTTATACGATAATCGTCGCCGATCGATGCCGATGAAGCGCCAAGACACATGCCGAAACCAAGCTTTCATCCAAAGAAAATAATGGTAGTTATTTGATGGTATGTAGCTGGAGTTATTCACTATTCGTTCTTGCAACTTGGCGAAACCATCAATGCTGAGAAATGCTGTGCTCAACTGGATGAAATGCTTCAGAAATTGATAGTCCAACGACCTAGGCTTGTCAACGGGGATGGAGTCATGTATCAAAAACAACGGTCCAAAAATTAAACGAGTTGTGCTATGAGACTCTTTCTCACCCTCCGTATTCACCAGACCACCAATAGATTACCATTTCTTTAAACATTTGGATCACTTTTTGACAGGAAAAAGATTTAATAATGAAGCTGCTGTTAAAAATGCTTTCGAGAAGTTTCTTCGAACCAGAAACTCGGACTTCTACAAAACTGGAATAAATGTACTTGTATTTCGCTGGGAAAAGTGTGTTGCATCTATTGGTACCTATTTTGATTAAATAAATTGTCTTTATAAAAAGTTACAGGATATCGTAATTCTACTTTAAACTCAAATGAAACTTATACGTAGGAAGAGCCCTAATACGATATAGATTTTCTCGAACGAACAACTCTTACCAGCAAATTTGATTTTCTCTTTTTTATTGAACACGAGTGCAATTTCATTCTGAACTTTCTTGATGAGCTATCCAACCCACATACCACGGCCTCAATTTCGAATACGAAAATCCTTCAACATAGCCCCGATATCTACATACATATGTATATTGATTTAAACACCCCCCACCGAGTTTTTTTCCAAAAAATCCTCACTCAAATGATACAGAAAGAAAGCTAACCACGAAATCGAGATCAGGACGACGCGACGTTTTGTCTCACAAAACAGTTGATAAACAACGATATCTGAAATACCTTACTGAAAAGGTACAATAAGAAGACATACATAAATCATTGCCATTGGAAACATTGCAGACGTAGCCCATCTACCTTTTCTACAATGTCATTCAAGCTTTTATGTTCAACTTTTCCAATTACAGACTTGTCCATTTTAATAAAATCCTTAAAGCATTGCTTTTGACATGATCCCAATTGATTTTCCTTGCAATTCAATGCCACAATTATGAGCCACAATCGACTTCTACTCGTCGAGGGCATTTTATTATTATATATAATTGCGATATATTCATGCATTACAACGACCACCCCTCCACAACCACCACAAGTCGTGACATAATTGTGCGGTCGTTGCAAGAATATAGTCTGAATAGTTCGCATAAATGACCATTTTATCGATAGCTTGGCTATTTTCTACTGAGACGTGTTACATAAAACGACCATGTGTTGGTCGCATTGAAAATTATCGAAACGCAAATACTGCGAAATACTATAATTCGCAAAACAAAAGAACTATTTAACGACAAGCATTGGTGCATCATATTGCGCCAAGCTTGAAATTGCGCGATAATTAAACACCAGGAAGACGGAAATACTTGTTTCAATGCATTTTACACAATGACATAATCGTAATTTAACTGCAATCTATTTGAAAATTATACTTAATATGCATTTTATAGTGTGCTTTGTTTAGTGCAATGGTTATTTAGATAGTTGTAATGGAACGGAAACATTTAAACGTTTGTTTGAACTAGAAATACGACTGGTTGAATTATCATGAATGGAGATTAATGTATTTTTTTTATTTTTAAGCTTTGATGTTGGAATTATTTCTATCTTAAGTCATTAGACTCTAATGAAATTTTCACAACATTATAAACTTAAGGGGGTTATAGACTTTATACAGCGTTTCAAAATATTGATTTTTATATTTATTTAAACCCAAAAATCACAAATAAAACCTGAAATTACGAAAAATTATCTTTAATTGCCCGCCATTTTGTTATTATTGTATATAACTTGATAATTCTGGTTCAAACGATTGCCACTAGCATTTTAAATAAAACTCATTTTTGATTTTTTTTTGTTTCAGACCATTTCTCGCATCAGGATCAATGGCACCGTTTAATATACATTTTTTATATGGCTAGTAGAATGCCGCCATTTTGTATAAAATAATAATAATTCAATCAAATAATTTAGTACACTTTCACAGTATATTAAATAAACCCAAAAAGAATTACATTGATATTTACTCGAGGGGGGATCTTGTTATAAATTCTTACAAATAGGTCAGTTTTTTGGGTATGTAAAGCCTATAACCCTCTTAAGATAAAAAAAAATATTAATCAACTTTTAAATTTTTGGGTTGTAAAATGTGCCAATGGCTTTAGTTTGTCCAAAATATATTAACCTGAGAAAAAAATAGTTATACAATTGCAATGAAGATGTTAGACGGTCAATATTTTCGAGCCACAATGAGAACTCAACAAATAAGTGTCATACTGTCGAAGAACAAACTTGACTTTAGGGAGATAGTCCAACTGTCTTCAAGTTTGCATCAAGTTTTTCTTTTTTCACGGAAATTTTTTGACTGGCCCTCAATGGTTCGATCCCTGATCTCATAGAAGAATCCGCAAAACATTTCTTTATGAAATTTTCTGGACTCATTGAACTGAATTCGAAAGCTTTGGCAAACATAATACGGAAGATGCGAATGTCACAAATAAGGTTATAAGAACAGTAGTAATTTTCTTAGGGTGTAATATCAGACCTAAACGGCCTATTGGATACGAGGGATGATCGAAAATAATTGATGATGATTATTAAAGCAACGGTAACGTTTTAAAATCATATTTATTTTCTTACATGGTATCCTAAGGCCAGCGCTGGACTCATAGGTCCTTTGGAACCCCATGCAACGTTACAAAAAGAAGCTTTGTGAGAAGAGTCTATGTAGTCTATGTATGACTATTCAAATTTGATGCTTTTTTATTGTCCATGCTTGCTAATGCTAACTATATGTAATGATATGTAAATTCCAATAACTTTCAACCAGCACCTCAAGAAGGATAACACAGAAACTAAGCAAGATATAGATGCTTCTCCTAAATAAAGACCTATTCATATGATGATGATGTGTTGCAATAACAATAGCCAAGTAGCAGAGGTTATTGCATTTCGAAATAGAGAACAAACGAATACAAAAGCATCGAGAAACCATGAAGTCCACTCAATCAAAAAGGCAATACGGATATTCGTAACGTATATTAATAATTCATTTTGAAAGTGCAAACATCTCGAAAAAGAAATGAAACATGAAAGGTAAAACGGCAAAGAGATTACAACTTACTGGCATCAAAACCAAAACTAATTTTGATGCTATTGAGCAAAAAAAAATGATTTTCATTGCAAAATAGAATCGCTATCTATCAGTTTCGCCTGATAAGCTTCTTTTTCAATCATGCTTAATCAAATAGAAATATGTAAAACATGTAAAACCATTTAAAAAAATTACGTAAACCGATGTTCATTGAAAAAGAAAGAACGATATGCAAGCAAAATACGCACAATACCATTGAAATGCTTGATCCTTCTTCCATGGACAAATTGATACTAAATTGAAAAGGTTTTCGGAGAACCTAAAATCGTTTTGGGCGGTGCTTTCGTCGACATTATTAAAATTGCTTCAAAAAATCATTCAAAGAAATTATAGTTAGTTTAGAGCATTCATTGCGAGTTCTAAAATTACATAGATACATACCGCTACTTATATTTGCGTCAATTTTAGACGAAGGTTAGAGAACCACAATTCACACATGCATTTTTTAAACATGGGAGCTCATGTGTAGAATGTTATTGTTTATTTCTGAGCTACTTCAAACTCAACATTCAGTAGATGAACAGTTTACTTATCTAATTTAAGGGAGCAAATATTTGAACAAACATCAAAAGTAATGTTTGTTATTCTCAAGAATCAGCATTGAAGAATGGTGTGAAATACTTTAATTGATTCAAAAAAAACCATTGAAATTTCGTAGTTCCAATAATAACATTAAAATACCTTGAAGTGTCTGAAATTCTTTCGCAGCTAAACGAGTAATTAAATAAGAAGAAGAAACATAAAAAGTAATTTTTCGGAAAACATTGAATTTTCTATCATTTTTTATGCAAACAATGTTTAACGTTGTTAATAGCTACTTTTTCGTCGTATGTAATTCATCAGGTGGTCGGACCAAACGTTAATAGATGCATGAACTTCACCAAAAGGTATTATGGTATAAAAAGTTGCATTCGATATCGATACCGATATATCGGCGATACTTCGGGTTTATCGATATATCTGCACGGCGATATTTTTATGGCCTATTCAACGATACTTTACTTAAGGGTGGAAATACATGTAAGATTGAAAAAATATATGTTGTTTATTCAGAAGGTTTTAAACATCCTCAATACTAAAAGTACATGTCTCAAAGTACTTGAAAATATTTTTTTATAATTTTTCAACACAAAATGGCGGCGATGCCAACGAATGGAAAAACACCCTAAAAATGCCTCGTAAAACTTAATGCCATTTCCGGATATCCTGCAACATTCAAAAGAAGAAAAATATGTAAATGAGATGTACAGTTCATAAGTTGACCGAAAGAATTTATAAAAAAATGTAATTTTTACATTAATTTTAGATTAAACAAAAAAATTATTTTTCAAAAAAATCGCATTTTAAACATTAATAAACAAATTATTTTTCCAAAATTACAAAAACATGTAGGTTCAATTAGCACATAAGACTTTTTTGTAGATGTGGTATAAATTTCAGCCGGATCGATTCAATATTATTTGAGATATTTTGTACGGAAGTTGAAAAAGTACTACTTTGAGAAAAACGCGTTTAAAGTTTTTATTATAACTTACTCATTACTCCACGATTCCAGGTCCTATTTTCGTAGAATTTTGGATTTATAAGAATATGTTAGGGATACACAATTAGAGAACCGCCCATAGCGCCGGAGAGAAAGTAGGCAGGAACGCGCGGCAGGTGTGCTCGACTTACTAGGGAACCGCCGCGCTGCCTATAACGGACTATAACTCGAAAACTAATACAAATATCGCTTCAAAACTTTTTTTGGGCGCATTCTTAGAGTATTTTGAACCTTTTATTGTACGAGAAAAAAATCGTTTTTTGAGCAGTTACATGTATTTTCCCCCTTAATTAACAGTCTTTGAAAATTATTGGAAAACATAAAAAGTTCGTCGACAGAAAGAGAGAATTCATCGAAGAAGTCGAGAAATACCTAAGGTCTCCTAATGCTCGTATATCAAAAGATGCTGACCCGTTCATTTTCTGACGCAATGACGTCTTATATCCAAAAAATGGCGACGTTTACTTTAGTTTCCAAATAAGTTTTGTCACATCTGAGAGATTATTTTCCACCGCAAATCTTATTCAAGCAGACTTGCCAAATCGCCTTTCCCCGCAAATCTTAAGAATACTTTTTTTAAAACAAAAATCTTATCAGGGTTAATTTTGATTTATTTTTTATATTAATTAAAAAAAATTAACCTGACTTGTGTATTATTTATTTTACCTACATTTTTGAATTCAATAAGCGTATCGGTAGCGGTATCGCCGATATTTTTATAAGAGTATCGGTATCGTATCGGCGAAAAGCCGTATCGAGACATCCCTAATAAAAAGTGCCCTAAAAAATTAATATAATGTCATTTCGACAGAACATTTAGTACGACCAGGAGGTAATTAACATTTTCACACTACGTACCCACCGACTTCACAATATTGGTGCCATTTTAGAACCAAGGAACTCGTATAGGTATAATAGCTTTGATAGTTTCTGAAGCACAAAATTCAAGCCTTTAATGCTAATCAATTGGCCATAGTGTGCTTACTAGCTCAACTTTGTGACCGCGTCTAACAAATTAACCCTTTCGCTACGGCAGCCTTTGCTGAGGAAACATCGCGAACGAAGCATCGCGCAGCGTCCATACCCGGTCTTCAGCGTTTGGGCCAAGTTTTTCGTCTCAAAGACTCATGGTAGGAGATAGTGAGATGGTTAAAGTTGAAGCAAAATGCATTAGAGACTTTTTTTTATCTGAACACCACTTATTAAACCACACATAATGACTTCTCGAATAAAATCCACGCTGAAGGTTAAGAATCTCAGCCAAAGTTCGTTTTCAATCGAGAGGTTTACTTAACACTTTGTACGAATCAATGGCATAATTGCTTTCAAGCTCGATTTCAATCCGCCGACGAAAAGTTTGCTGGGCTGTCGACAAATGTTGTCGAGTCAAATAACATACAAAAAGCACCCATGATGACGGTAAATGCCACACACAACATTAACACGGAACACACCTTGGTGTTTCTTTCTTAGCTCAAGAAATCTTGCCCCATGAGTCACGACTTCGACCCGCAATCCGCAACTTGCTAACAAATCGTGTCGGCTAAGACGCCTGGAATACCTCCCAGCAATTTACTTTTCAAATGCAAATTATTGCATAATCGACTCGAAGATTTCGAGAAAGGAGACATGTTTCTTGAGCTGTGGAAATTTAAAGATTGACGATCGGATTCGCTTAGCGTTCTATTCATTCGGTTCCAGCATCATAAATATGATAATTTTTAATGCAATTTGTGAGTCTCTTTTGCCAGCACTCTATGCCTGAAAGTTGCTACTGACTCTTGCGATAGAGTTTTAGAATCGGTTTTCCATCGAAAATCTTTTCCATTTTTATGCAGAACGAAACCAAAAGTATTTTTCGAAGATGGAAATTTAATTTTGACAATTCAGTTTTATGGAGAGTATGGATTTTAATTGGAATCATCAAAACAGATATCGCCTAGATGGAAGATTATTGTTCATTTATGACCGCATTTTTTCCTGATTTCAAGTTGAATTCAAGTGCCATTAATTCGCCAGCCAATTATTTTTAGAGAGTGCAACACATCCATGGCACACAAACGAAAATAATACAATTTTAAAACTATCTTTTCATAAACAATAATCCGTTCCACTTCATCCTTCAAGTGGGAAAGCACTAACAAGCATTTTGCTTCGGATAAACACTCAAGTGTACTTGGAAGCGTTTGTCAATATATCGCCAGAGCAGCCAACACAGCTCACCTGGAAGAGATTTCTACAGAAGGCTTAGCATTTCGTTTGTGGATGAGAAGCAAAGAAGTCGTGATGGGCAGCAAACCAGATTCAGAGCACTAGGTAAGGAACATCTTGCCATGCAGCCAATTGTATCTAAGTTGCGGTTGTGTGTATCTTTCTTCGTGATGGATGCATCACGTTGTCGGAGCCTCCAGCGTGTCGACGTTCAAACGACCTTTAAAGTTAGCCCCGTTCAGCAAATATGAAAAGGTGCATTGCATCGAGTGTACATGTACCGGGGAGCGAAACGAAACGGGTGATACAAAATTATTAGAGATGTACCTACTATTGTGTGGAGTTTCACTTGCATGATTTTCAGATTAATTGAAGGCAAGATTTACTTTTAGCCTACATACTACATACATGCATGTTAGTGCAGAAGTTGTTAACAGGAGGATCCGGCAAATGTGAATGGTACGAGCACATTTCGATCATAATCATAATTCAACTTTCATTTTTCATTGTTTGTTAGCAACTGTGGAACAAGCAGTTGTAAGATGGTCGAAGAAATATTATTTTTTCGTAAATAGTAAAGAAACGCTCCTCTATAATTTGATGGTCGAGTTTTTGGATATGATACCAGATGCAATAAAAGATTCAATTACTTTTTCATAATTTTTTTATTGATGAGAGTTTCTCCCAACTTTAGGCACAATTTTAAAACGTGGATTTATTTCGTGAAAATCTCAGCAAAATATGGATATTGTTCCGAGTAGGAATAACTACTTATATGACTAGCATTCTCATAAAGTTTCTTTTGAACTGAACGAAATTAGTAAAGCCTTCCTCTTGTTGACTTAAGGGAGTAGTCTAGTATTGAGCCCGAAAAAATGGATGCTTTTTTAATTGATGTACAAAAAAACGACAAAAGGTATTGACTTCAAACTTTGTAGGTATATTTGTTTATTAACAATTATAGGGGAAAAAATTTATTTTAGAGATAAAAAAATCATATTTATTAATGAGAAAAAAACAAAATGACAGCCGCCGCAATGAAGTACTCCATCAGCATAAAAAAAATCAATTGCGCATCGTAAAATTGCGGCCAAAATATGGATCTGAAAGAAAATACACTCAAACCTGTTTTGCGCGGCCTTTTTTGTGCGAATTTTTATTTGTGCGATTTTTTTGTATCGATATACGAAAATTTCAATCAAATTGAACCATAATTGACGAAGTTGTAAATAAAATGTATTTTTAAAATAAGTACAGTAGAATCTCGAAAAAGTTAACCGAAATGTCCCAAGGGTAATTAACTTTTTCGAACTGTAAACTTTTCTAAGTGGAAAAAATACAATAAGTATAGATTTTTCGTAAATAACACGCTAAATTTATTTCAATGACTTAGTTTTCATCATTACAAAGAAAATTTGTACCGGCTGGTTTATGGTTCTCCGTCGTTCTTGATCATTTTCGTGCGATATATTAATTAATTTTTGTGGAGTCGTTTGAAGAAGCAGCCGAGACTTGTTTTTTTTCTTTTGTGTAATAGCTCTTGATCATTTTCGTACGCAAGGTACAAGGTCTGCCACCTGATTTGCATCGTTATTATTTTCAAACAATTTTATCAAGATATTGATGCTTTCAACTGCTTTCTAGAAGCTCACTTTTGGTTGTTGAATATCTTCCTCGATAATTGACCCGTCGTTATCATTATCGGAGACTTCGAAATCATCGTCATCTTCCGAAATTTGATCCTTGTTCCAATTTTCAATGACATCAATGCTTATGTCAACATTATCACCCAACTGCGACATCAACAATTGGACTTCTCGAAGTGTATCGTCGTAAGCACTACTTGATTTAATCAGTTTAGACAACGGAATGTCGTCTTCACTATCGTATTGATAGGAGCCGAATTGCCCCTTTAGTGACCGAAAAAAGCTTGAAAAGTTAACTTTTCAAGCTTTATGTCTTGATTTACTTTTTAAAAAAACATTTCATATTCATATTTCGTCAGTTTTTTAGTTCCTTTCCTATTTTCTTCTTCTAAAAAAATTTTTTTATGCGTTTTGTTTTCATGCGGTCCTTATCTACCGCGCAAAAACAGGTTTGAGTGTATCCAAATATTTTCTTGTTATTTAGATCATAAACGACGGAACGAGCCTAAATCTAAAGCAAAAAAAAATTATTTGAGCACTTTTATCAAAAGGAAAACAAAATTCAACCATCGTATTTTCAAGTGCGTGCCAAATCGTCTAAATTTTTTTTAGGATTTTTTTTCCCTTTAAATGTTAATAAACAAATATACAAAGTTTTTAGTCGATACCTCCTGTCGTTTTTTTTTATGCATCAATTTAGAAAAGCATCCATTTTTTCGGGCTCAACCCTAGACTACCTCCTTAAGTCAACAAGAGGAACGCTTTACTCATTTCGTTTAGTTCAAAAAAAAACTTTATGGCATTTCCTAGGACAAAAAAAATTTGTGGAATTGATGGATCGTCTTTTTCTTCTTCTTTCAATCTATCTCTGTTATTTGTCTTAGCCAAAGCAATATTCTACATTAGCAACGATTCAGAATCTGCTCGCTAGTTTTTGAGCATTTTGTAATGTTTTTGAACATAAACTTTATCCTAAATTGTTGCTCAGCTGTTAAAATATTTCTATGAACCAAGGAAAGTGAAGGATCGGTTAAGAACTATCGATGCGCCTGCAAAGTTATAATGAAGATGAACCTGAGTGAAACTATGCACGCAAATGGCAGCGTACGAAAGTTTATTGTATTTAGCCATCACAAGAAGAGTTTTTCTTCGTATTGAAAGAGTAAATGATAGTATGGTAATATCAATTGTCCATCATCACCCTGTACAGTACCCACATGGCCAATTTTGTTGCGCTCCGCTAGGCTGTATCGCAGCGCACAGCTTGCGTATGACATCATAATTGCAGACTCAACTTTTCAACATTCAAAATAGGCGAATAAAAAGAATTTAGACGTCGTGCCATTCTTCATTTCTTGAATTTTAAGAAAAATTGACTTAGTTTCGCCTCACCGCACTCTCTTCTTCACCGCCCCTTTCTGCATCATTCAGAAGACTATCGGCTACAGACAATCCATGTTTCCAGGCAAACATTTGCCTGCATTTGGATTCAACACTTTTTCACTCGAATCTTGGACTTTCATAAGTTTGGCCAGTTTTTTGTGCAATTATACGATATTTCAGTCGCGGATTGCATACAGGTATTATATTTGTCTTGATTTCGATAAAAATGATTTTTCCTTATTCTCCTCAATGTCATTGGCGTCATCGATGTCTTGGCTTTGTAGCCAACTTTCAAACGATTTTTCTGATTAAATGTCAGCAACAAAATGAATGGATTGCATAAATTGATCGTGCCCAGTTCGTTTAGAATTCTCCGATTGACAAAAAAACACTCACACACACAGAATCGACCATTCATGGTAGTCCTTCGTGTCTAGATAGATATGAAATCCATTTACCTATTCGCAGGCAGACAGTTTCTTTGTCGAACCGTTTTTAATGGACCAGTCGATACGATCAGTTTTTGCGAGTTGCAGAAAACTAGGAAGAGACCTAATGCTATGGAGAAGAATAAATTAGAATATTTGAACTTTAACGCTAGTAGTTTTGCATGTTTTTATGCGACGTTTTCTGGGGAAGATTTCTTTTAATGACTTACTCGTACATGCGAGCAATGACTCGTAAATTTTTTTTAAAGCCATAATGTTCGGTCATATTTCATTGAAAGGATATTTAGTTCTTTATATACTTATACCATTTTCACGGTCATATGTATGTCGTAAATAGCAAACAAAATATGCATTTTTTCTTTCACAGGAAATAAGAGGCACCCCGACTAAGTAAGTAAATAGCGACCCTAACCGCGCATGTTTTGCGGTGTCGCACATGGTAGGCCGTGTGAATTTCTTATATTGGAAAATAAAATATTTTTCAATTTCTATTTTCCTATCTCAGATCGAAAAAGGTAAAAAGTTAGCCACGACGACAAAGGGACGCTGGTCCCTAAAATATTGATTTATCGTAGATGTACCGTTATTTTGGAATACACACCTTGATCCGATTTTCGGAGGCAAACGCTTAATCATTTCACAATATATTCACATTGGAAATAATTGTATTAGTTCCCTTTGTGGTGGTCAATCGCATAGAAATTGCGAACTTTGCAAGTTGAACAGCCAAAACATCATAACCAGATAACCCCAGACTACATTCCGGAGAGTATTCAATACGACAGCAAGTGTAACATCCTGAAACACATCCCACCAGCCCACAAACAATTTTCAGTCACAAATTAAATTACGAAATATTCAAAACAAACTGCGACCTAAACAAAACAAACCAGATACCATTCTGTCTGCTATGAATTTTGCACATAAAACCCCAATCGGTCTTTGAACCATACGAATTATACATACATATATGTATTTTTTTGATAGCGACTGTGACTCGTAATCAACGCTGAATAATAGTTCCTCCAAAATTCCCACTCGCAGCTTTCTGCGTATGTTAATATACTTATATCAAAACCCAAAGTGATATGGAGACGGGTGTTTTATCGTCAACGAATAAAAAAACGATAAATTGTAAAATTTTATATCGTCTCTTGTTCATTCGTCAAAGCCAACAATGTTAACAGTTTCGACAATCTATTAATCGGTTCCCAGCTCGTACTAACAATCAGTGCTCAGTATGTCGCCATTCTACAAAGCAATTTTCAATCTCGTCTTCAAAAAATGATACTTGCTGCTATGGTCAAGGTAATACTGTGCACCTTACCTTGAAAATTCGTCTCTTTGTTGTGTTGCTGTGTTTTTTCAGCTCTTCCGAATAGGCTGTTGGCGTTTTTTTTTTGTTGAACAGCTTTGTAACACATAAGATTTAAAAATAGATTGGAGAGGAATTCTTGACAGTATTGCGTAGGAAACATATGGATGGCGCGTGGAGGTTTGTGTATTCACAAAATATTTTGTTGTATGTAATTATCATTCTTTTTGTTTGTTGGCTTAATAATTGCAACAGGTCCACAGTAGTAGCTTGAATAAGTCAAACTACAACCTCTGTTTTGACGATATTAAAAGATTTAAAATACCTTCACGGCTTGTGTTGCCGAATTTCATGCAAATCGAAGCATATTTGTATGTACACATGGGTTGGTATTAAGGAACGGAGTTTGCATGGCATGCAACAATTAAGATGTAACACTTGACTTTTACCGTCACAACAATTCACTTTGAATGACTGGAGTTGACGTTGATGATCGTTTTTAAAAAGAAAGAAAAGTGAAATAACAAAAAAAAAAACACAAGAAAAGATCAATGAAATACGTACATGACCCAAGCAAAAAAAAGGCGTCAATCAGACGCAATATAACTATTCGTTTTCGCAAACCATTTTTTCGTGTTCAACTCGCAAACGAGTGGCAATGAAAATTCGATTTTTGAATAGGGCATTTGTATAAATATTGGGTCTACAACTTAAAAATCGGTCATCGACGTAAGATGGCATCACTTGCTTATGCGTTGTTTGTATGTCATGAGTTATATGTCATTTGAAAGAAGGAGTCATAAGCTGTCAAAATCAGTCAACAGGGTTTGGTTTGTTTGTGCACATCATAATTTTTTCACTATGGAAAATTTTCCAAATTGGCGGAAAAACCAGCATTCGCGGGAAGTTTTGCAAAGAAAACTGCACGTGGGAGTCATCAATTGCTTGTGGAATTGTATGGTGAAGATGCTCTATCTAAAACACAGTGTATCGAGTGGTTTCAATTTTTGAAGTTCATGATGCTAGAATGGAATCAGTTCAAAAACAATTCTTGTTGTTTGCTTTGAGAGACGTCTATAGCCCTGGTGACTTTCAAATCTTGCCTCCTTATGTAGTTAGATTGGAGCTTCTGTATTTGTCGACTCTTAAAGCCAGAAGAACAGTGTTGTCCTTTTGTTTCGCCTTTGACGTGATAAGGGGCCACAATAATGCGGAGTATCCGACTAATGAAATTAAGCTTAAAGTGCCTGCAAGAAGTACACGTAACACACGCTTAATTATAGAATACCAGCATCTTACTAAGTATGCAGATAATGAACCTATTAATAGGTGCTGTAAGATCTTTAACACTTTGAGCAACCAATACTCCCCTACCATCTTCTAGTTCAATTTTAAATCCGCCAAATTTAAAGCCCTCTGATTCTAGACTTCATTTTCCATCCCTAAATTGTGACGTGCTTACAACAGTGCGAATTAATGTTGAGTTTAGCATGTATTTTAGGGTTGAGTATTTGTTGTATTTTATATTTTAACATGTGATTGCCTTGCTTTGGCGAAAATAAATAAATTGAATAACACATACAAAAACAGCCAGTATTGATGTACGGATTTGAATCGTGAACGCTGACACAAGAAAAAATGCATTAACATTTTTGAGCGCCACATTCTGCAGCACATCCTTGCCACTATGAGCGTTTGAGCTTTTCGCGGATCAGCGATATCGATCCTGTTGTAGGTGCGCAAATGGACAAGAAGTTTCGAAAAGATTCAAAGTTGAAAATTCTCGATTTACGGCTGTGCTTTATATTCATAATGTCAATGTATTAGATTTCGCACTAAAGATTGTTAATTAGTTCGAGAATTTTACCAGATAAAACGGTTGAAAACTATTGCAAAACCTTAAATATCACTTGTTCATTTTAAACCCCGAAACGTAGAAAGCCTAATATATTGGGCTAGCCTTAAAAATCAACACAGAAAAACAGAAAAGACACTTTTCGCGTTATTACCAAGACCTAATCGAAAAAAGGAAATTCAAATTGGATATTTCGCTGGCACCAACCTTTTTTATTTGGATCCTAGACAAACTTGCGCACACTTGACACGTTTCCGTTTCAGTAAAGCAAATAATGTCCGAAATTTGTGCAACTTCTCCCGTTGAAAAATATAGATATTTGCGATTTTTTCAAACGAACCGTTTATACATCACACCCTAATCCACCCACAAGAAATTGTTCCGAACGGTTTCGTTATTAACGCACTTTTGACACTAAACTGTTGGGCGAAATGTTTGTTATAGATATAAGCGAACAGTGCACCTTGGAGAAAAATCTGCTTTAGATAGTAGTGCACGCGTAGACTGGAAGGGTTCCAAAACAACTCTCGTTTACTGGGAATCGACGAAGACGCCTACCAACGACCAGATGCAATCAATCATCATTGTTTTGTTGCGTTCTTTCAAGCTAAATCGCATTTGCGTCAATCGATCAATAATCGCCAAATCACAACCAGTTCGACAGCGAGTTCTGAGCATTGGACGTTATGTAAGTATCGGGAAATTCCTGCTTCCACGGGCAGCGCAACGTCGTAAGCATTCGGACATTGGATACGTCCAGACGAGGAGGATTATAACAGCGCACATGCCACACATGCCGGAGCTCATTAAGGCAAATTATAGAGCACCGATATCGGCAGTTGATGGGGTGTTCTGCAGCGCCGCGATCATGGGAGAATGGATTGAATTGGTGATAGCCGGAGAAGTGGACACGCTGCCATTCATGCCACAGCGCTATCGAAGGGATTGCAGACACTCTGATCCATCACGTAATCAATCCCAGTTTATTGCGACCGCCTCGCCTGACTCGCAGTTAGTGCGGTCTAAGGTCGAGCCCGGATTTGATGATTTAATTCAATTAAAATGCAGAAATGCTCCAAGATTGCCAGCAAGTCGCACAGCAAGATACATCGGAGAAGTGATTGTGCGGCGTTGCATTTATTGTTGGCTGGAGGAAAGGGGCATTCCGCGAGGACTTCTCTGGCCGCCGCGCTAGACACTACCGAGCTAAGGCTGTTTCTAGCTCATGGGAGGCGGTAGGGGTGCTGGGCCGAAGTGGCCTCGTCCTATCTAGCACAATGTCCGGCTGGTCGGTCGCTCCAATGCCCCACGGCAATAATAGTAGCCGGACGGCTGTAACTGGAGATAATACAAGCAAGAAGATGTGAATACAAGAGCGTCCGCGCTAGGCCACTGGCGGCGGAGCTTTGTCGCAGCCGGGCTTTGAGCTGTGACCGAAGAAAGTGTGCATGTGAAGTGCCCGTTGCCCGGTACCCAGAACCGACTGCGCTAAGTTTAGCTAGCCACGAAGAACGAGGCAGGCAGGCAGACAGCTGACAGGGGACCTGGGGGACGTGAACAGAAAAGAAAGGCAAAAAATCAATTGGCCAGCGACTAAACAAGAGTTATGTGAAATTTTACGGTCAACACTTACAGTACTCCGGAACAGCGGGTGCATACGAATGAGCCAATTGTCATGTTGACGTACGTGGGTCCCTTCTGGCCGCAGTCGAAGCACTGCCGGTTGCCTCCGCAGCCCCCGCTCGTGACCAGCTCCCGCAGGGTCTTCAGGTTCTTGTCGTCTTGTTTCTTACGCACTACCGCCATCGTGTCGCTAGGATTCTCGGTAGTTCTTGCTTGGGGCGCTCTAGGCGACAACTGTCTCGCTGGCTGCGATCCTTGCTTGCGGGCCGCGTACACATCTAACATTCCATCGCCCAGCGACCTGGAGATCTGTGCGTTCCTAACCGCAGGCAGGATCAAGCTCAGCACAAGTCACTTCACTGGAACGTATGCTAACGCTATGCTTCCTTCGTTATTTACGTTTCAAACAGCTACCTTCACTACACAAGGCTACGCACAGGAAACGTATTTGCTTTCGAATGGAAATGATTTTCCGGGAACTTCTCCGTCCGTCACTTACGCACTTGGAATTTACTAGAACAGAAACAACTTTGGACAACAAGAAGGGCACTTTGAATTTTCTCGATCAATGGCAATTCGGGGCTGTGGCTATCGATAGAATGTACACGCAACAGACAGAACTGTAGTTCTTTTATTTCTCGTGTGTTATTTTTTTTTTTGGAAAAATACTCAAAAGGAAAAGCAACTCCCGACAATTTACACACGACCAGCTGAAAACTGACGTCTCTTCAATTCACGGAATTTCACTCGACTGACGTTTTCTGGCGGCCGTCGCTTGGATTTCGCTCCGTTCGCTCAACATTGGTGCTGCCTGATGGACAGTACAGTCGTATATAAATAGGCTAACGCGTCTTACGTACTCCAAAATTAGTGTGAAAATTGGGAAGCGAATTTACTTATATTATTTAAACTTTGAACGACGGAATATTCAAAAATATATAGTAATAAAAAAAACTATTAGATTAAAGATAAGTAAATGATATTCGAATAATGTACATCAAGAACGGTTACATATTTTAATTAGCAGTTCAACAAGTGGACTGGGCGCATAAAATATTACATTTGAGTGAAGCTCCTGAGGAGTGTACCTACATTTTCCACGCATTGACCATAAAAGCAATTAAATCGGTGATGATTTCAATATATATCACTTAATATATAGGATGAAGTACTTGAATTATGGTAAGCTACCGCAAATATTATGTTTGCGATGCGGTAATGCGCATCCAACCAATACTCCATTTTTTTCGGCGTAAAATTGGTAAATAACACCACTGCTCATATTCATTAAAATCTAGATAAAAGTATTTGTGTTCCACTCCTTATATTTATTACCATCAAAGCAAAATATTCTAGTGCCAGCAGGAAATAATAATCAAAACATGTTAGTTCTGGTTCGCCATTCTGCAGGGACCCAGTAATCTCGACAACAGCATTTTTCTTACTGAATGGGACAAGGATTTAAAAAATACATTGATTGTATTATATCTACAGTTTATTTTTATATTGTATATCATTCCGTCGTCCAAAACTGAAAATGAAATAATTTTTAAATCTATTTTTGCAATGCACCACTTCCTTTTAATTTTGTGTATCTCAGCGATTCGCTGAGGAAGACCGAACGATTACGGTCGAAAATCGATTACGAATTCAAATAAAGACACACAAAATTAAAAGAAAGTTTTTCTTTTATAAAAACACGTAGTATTTTGTGAAGATGAAATCAATTACTAATAATGCACCACTGTTTAGCTTATTTATCCCACAAATGAACAGTGCAAGATTAACAGTTATCTTTAAGATAATTGAATTAAAAATTCAAACATTACATGAAGTTTCCCTGAAATGTAAACCATAGCATAAATTATAATTTATTCTTTAAGCCTAGTACACAGTTCGATTCAGAACAAAAAATGCTATTAATTAAACTTATCTGGCATTGCCTTCATAATCTATCCGAACTGTCAACCATCCAGCATTTGTTTGTCATCAACATAACCTATAAAATGGCGTCAGGCGAGAATAAAGCGTTCGATCGTATTTGCAGTGCCGAACTAAATGGCATCACTACGGACTTCGTGTTCAATCGATTCCGCAACAAATTCTTCCTGCTAATCACCCAAAATCAGAAAATGTGTAATCTTTTTACAGTTCGTTTTGAAGCAGAACAGGACCAATCGTCGCCACTCGGTGAAATGCCGGGCGTGACGCCCTCACTCAACATAATACACAATTTCGGCAAGGACACCGACGAAGTTCGTAGTGCGATACAATTTATAGTGAGCCGCTCCAAGTTGTCGAAGTGCAAATTAGAGGTGATGTTGAATTTGGGCCTCAATGAAATCAACGGGAAGTGCTTGAAGGAAATCGTCAAGATATTGGATACAATATTGTAGATAGTATTCCAAGTGTTAAGAATGTTAGAGTTTAAGAATGCATTGGGTTGTTCTGTTTATAAAATAAACTATTCAAATCGTTATTTTATTTTGCTGATGTTCGTCGCTTGTACGTTTTCTACACAACAACCAGCCGTTCAAAAATATGAATTCTGCATTTTCTCGTGTTTTATTTTAGAGGTGAGCATTGCAATCACGTTGACCCAGTCGGTTTCGCTATACAAAATGACGATGAACAGGGCAAATGTGTCTAAAATGTGCATCCACATGTTGGGCTTCTTACTGTCTTCAACCAGAAAACCCAAAGTAGACAAGAATTGTTATTTGTTGCGGATGACATGAAGTACTATCCGATATTCATCGCCTGGGAAGTACTAAGCGTAAAAAAGGTGAATAAAGATAGTGCACACAGAAGGTGCAATCAGAGTGATGGAGAGAGAGACTTGGAGTAGGCCGAGGTGGTTTTAGTCGGTAAAAATCCGACCCGCTGAGAAGCAGGAGCGATTCAGCATCTTTTGAAGATTTCTACCTCTCAATGTTAGAAAAAAAATTGCACGCACCGAACCCAACTCAACCTTCACTTTAAAATCTAAAAACCATGATTCTGGACACACCGAACAACTACATTGCGCTTTTATAAAAACGTTTTATTTTTGTACATTAAAACTGTACAGAGCGGAATTTGTACATCCTCACTGCACCGTCCTCCGCTGCGCCTTAGATCAAGCTTAATCGAAAAGAGCGAAGCCCATGTCATCGTCGGACTGTTCGTCCTCAGATTCCTTCTTCTCCTCCTTCTTAGCTTCTGGTGCGGCGGCAGCAGCTGCTGCTGGGGCAGCGCCTGCAGCGGGAGCGGCTCCAACGCCCGACCCAATGTTTGTGATCAGGTCCTTGACATTGACACCTTCCAAAGCCTTGGCGAACAGGCCGGGCCAGTAGGGTTCCACCTCAACATTGGCGGCCTTCAGAATTGTAGAGATTTTCTCACCCTAAAACAGAAAATCATTACTAACAGCGCCAAATACCACCATCTGCTATCACCAGATGCATTCAAGTGTTTGTGGCTTGGAAGCTATCCAAGGATGCCGAGCAATTCGATGAGAATTTCAAAGATGCCTTGCTGGCGCGCTTGGAAGTTCCGATACGGACGACCGATACTCACAGTTACGGCGACGTCGTCATCAACCAGGATGAGGGCGGAGTAGACGCAAGCGAGTTCAGCCTTGTTAGACATGTTTCACAAAGGTTTTGTTCCTAGGGAATTGGTGCAAGTTGCCAAAATTCGAAAAAGGCCTTAGCTCGAGATCGAGAACAAGCACACTTGACAATTGTTATAACCGGAAAGGTAGAGCAAAAAGTCAAAGTGACACTAGTCGGTGAAGTTAGCCGCTATTTTTTAAAAGGAAATCAATATTGAAAATTTAACGGTTCCTTCGCGTTACAACTTCTGAGGGTCATAATCTAGACATGATCTATACCTTCTAGAGAGGAATGCAACGATAGCCTGCTTTTATTAATTGTATTTGATATCTGCTCGTTTGTCTTCCATTCGATTTGCGTAAAATGTAAAATTGAATATCAAAAACTCTGCATTATTTTCATTTGATACACAGTTTTGAGACACGTTTAATAAATAATGCTTTGCAAACGAGTGTCTTATATGTTGAAATATTTATTAACTGTATAAATATTTCCCTGTTTATTTCAGACTCCGTTTCCAATAGTTTCAGCTTCACTGATTGAACGGGGATTTTTAATTTTGAAGGTTTTGTCCTATTTGTGTACCTAAAATTATGTCTTTCAATCTCTGGTGTTGTATTTCTACTTTCCCCTTTAAAGCTTTTGCATAGACGGTAAAGATAGATTCCATAACTGATTCCGTAACTATCTTATCCGCATTTTCAGCGCTAAATTCAAAATTGTTAGTTTTTGTGTCTGTAAGCATATCTCCACCAGTTTAATTCATCAAACAAATACAAAATACAAAAAACGAACAATTTCCATAGTTAAGTTTTGCAAAAAACTAATTACACTACATGGAAAAAAGGAACACGTCAACTATTTCAAATGCAACGGTTTTGTTATACTCAGCGGTGCAGCCAGTCGCCTTGTGCAACCCACCCATCGTTCCGTTGAACAATCAACATGGTCGTCGCTGTCAATGTCAATACTGTTTATTCTAATCTGGCCGCTGGCATCGTAAAACAAAAGTGGTGATAGCCGAATTCACTGAAATTCAAGAACTTGTAACTACATCACCCGTAGCAAGCTAATCTGTCCGGTTATTACAACGAATAAAACGCCGAGACAATGAGTTTTTCGAGCGACGAAGTAAATTTCCTGGTGTATCGCTATTTGCAGGAATCAGGTTAGTGATTTCATCGTTCAGAGCTCTGAAGTAAACGAGAAACGCTTGTTCAACAATTGAGTATTAATTATTGTGCTCATTACAGGATTCCACCATTCAGCGTACACATTCGGGATTGAATCGCACATTTCCCAGAGCAATATAAATGGTGCCCTTGTGCCTCCAGCCGCCTTGCTAACGATTCTGCAAAAAGGACTACAATACACTGAAGTGGAGTTGAGTGTCGGCGAGGATGGCCAGTCGCCGCGGCAAATCGAGGGTTTGAGTCTTATCGACGCGGTAATGCCCGAAATCAAGTGCCAGAAGGTGTCCGTGAAGTCGGAGCCAATCAAAACGGAACCGGTCAAGACAGATCCTATTAAAACCGAGCCGGTCGAGGCGAACGGCGAGGAACCGGTCGTGGCGCCTTCGCCAGTCTCCACTACGACCACCTTGGAGAACATGGACGTGGATCAGAGCATTGAAATTCCGGCGTCCAAGGCGACGGTCCTGCGTGGTCACGAGAGCGAAGTGTTTATTTGTGCGTGGAATCCGAGCCGCGATCTGCTGGCAAGTGGCTCGGGCGATAGCACGGCTAGGATTTGGGACATGTCGGACAACTCGACCAGTCCAAAACAACTCGTGTTGCGACATTGCATTCAGAAAGGCGGCGCGGAAGTGCCCAGCAACAAGGATGTGACTTCACTCGATTGGAACGTGAGTTTCTATGTGTACATCAACACTACGTCCTCGATTTAAAGAATGTTAATACTTATTTACTTTCCGCGTTCCATAAATCCCAAATTCCATGTTATAGGTGAGGAACGTGTGTTCTATCCGATGGACATCTTTTTCCTTGTTTGGCACACGCATTTAGTCCACTTTTCATTCACTCAATTTATTTGTGCATGTCAATATGAAATAGCAAAGTTGTGGAAACTGCTTTAAAAAATTGGATAGCATTGAGTATACTTGTCTTTAGGATTCTACGTTTCCATAAAGTGGATGCCTTAAAACGTGGAGAAAATCGAGACAATTTTGATTGTAAATTAAATTTGCATCATTTAAAGTTCCTTCAGCAAAATCGCCTGTCTTTTTAAAACGTGCACACAAAATCCCAAAAATCAAATCTCATTGTTTCCATCAATTTAAAAAATGGTATCTAACCAACCACACTTGTTGTTTCTGCACAGTGTGATGGTTCGTTGCTTGCAACAGGCAGCTACGATGGCTACGCAAGAATCTGGACGACTGACGGCCGACTCGCTTCGACTCTCGGCCAACACAAAGGGCCGATATTCGCTCTGAAGTGGAACAAGCGAGGCAACTATATTCTATCAGCGGGTGTCGATAAAACAACCATCATCTGGGACGCTTCGACGGGACAGTGCACTCAGCAATTTGCATTCCACAACGCGCCCGCTTTGGATGTGGATTGGCAAACGAACACGTCGTTTGCGAGCTGCAGTACTGATCAAAGGATTCACGTTTGCAAGCTCAATGAAAACAAGCCGATTAAATCATTCCAAGGACATACGGTGAGTATTAATGCATGTTAATGGAT
This sequence comes from Oxycera nigricornis, assembly GCA_963942545.1. Classification (NCBI taxonomy): domain Eukaryota; kingdom Metazoa; phylum Arthropoda; class Insecta; order Diptera; family Stratiomyidae; genus Oxycera; species Oxycera nigricornis. The sequence goes on along the minus strand of OZ012661.1, from coordinate 109,210,032 downwards.
TTTTCGAATCGAATCGATAAAATGAATCATTTATTTTCTGCCAGAATGAAGTCAACGCTATCAAGTGGGACCCACAAGGAACACTGTTGGCATCTTGCTCAGACGACATGACACTAAAGATTTGGTCGATGAAACAGGACACTTGCGTGCACGATCTTCAGGCACATTCAAAGGAAATCTACACGATAAAATGGTCGCCAACGGGGCCGGGTACCCATAATCCTAATATGAATTTGATATTGGCGAGTGCGTCGTTCGATTCGACCGTGCGTCTCTGGGATGTTGAGCGCGGAGTTTGCATCCATACGCTGACGAAACATACCGAGCCCGTTTATTCGGTGGCGTTCAGTCCAGACGGCAAACACCTGGCGTCCGGCAGCTTTGATAAATGCGTGCATATTTGGAGCACCCAAACCGGGCAGCTGGTGCACAGCTACAAGGGCACCGGAGGCATTTTCGAGGTGTGCTGGAACTCCAAGGGCACGAAAGTAGGCGCGAGTGCATCCGACGGCAATGTATTCGTGCTCGACTTGAGAAAGTTCTAACTGCTAGCAATGCAATAAGTACATACTAACTAACAAATATATATTAAGTAAATAAAAGATATGAAAGCAGGATCCGATTGAGACTGTATGCTACTTACTATAATGATGTCATTTGTTTACAATAGGCGGCCGATAAAGCTCTAGAGTGTTCAACAAATAGGAAGTAGTTTTATAATCATCGCGAAATATTGTTACACATAGAGAATGGATTAATGTTTGAGGAGCACTGTATTCGTCATTTGAGTAAAGGTAGAAATATGGTCACATGAATTGAAATATATTGATTTGAAGACACTGTAATATATCTACTATTTAGTTATTTTATTTTAATAAAAGTGTTTCATATTCTCAGCTATGAATTCTTTCTCTCAACGTGTTAGATTAATATCTATCATCATCTCCAACGCCTTCAAGAGAAAAAAGGCAAGGCTAATTAGCCTGTAATCTTTAAGCTAGGAGTGGTAAGTCTAATTCACTTAGAATAATAAATTCTAAACAAAGAGGATGCCTTGAATTGTTTTGTCCACGAAGCATTACAACACAATCGGAGCAAACCATGTTTATAATAGAATATTTTGTCAAAATTTCATCAGTCAGAAATTTTTAAGCCGAAATGCCAATTGCAATTGCTTTCATGATTAATTTAGAAAATTTTAATCGTCTTATTTAAGTTAACGATACCGAAACTCCAGATCAGATTCGGTGGTGTTTTTGGATAGTGTAAATGCAATTTATTAAAATTCTCTCGTTCTAAGTGAAACTACATGTCCCAAAATTCAATGAAAAGGTTTTTCAAAATTCTCTGGTAAAAACTCTCGTTGAAAATATATGTTTATTTATACAGAGCTCTTTTTATGTTAAATAAAATAGACAAAAATCGTATATTCGCTTACTATCCTGCCAAAGATTGGAATAGTTCGGTACAAACAATCTAAAAATCATGCATATTAAAAAAAGATTAATGGCAGACAGGAAAAAGACAGCATTAAGTGGCTTTAATAACCACGAGAACGAGGATAAACGTAAAATCTTTTGTGGTAATTTAAGCGAAAAGATTACAAGCGCCATTCTATTCGAGCTATTTCTACAGGTAAGAAGATTTGATTTTGATTGCCTCAGGAGCAATTTGTATATACTAGCTTGTGACGACGACAAGAACAATATTTGCTTTAATAATTTTCAGGCAGGTCCAGTAGAGAGTGTGGAAATTCCCAAGCCGAAAGATGGACATGTTCGAAACTATGCTTTTATTACATATGTGCACGTTTCATCTGTTCCGTACGCTCTGCAACTTTTTGCCAATGTTAAGTTGCACAACCGTAAGCTATTGCTGAAAAATCGAACACCAACAAGCTGTGTGACTAATTTAAGGGCTAACAAAACCATTGATTCGCTCGTATGTGATAAATCTAATGGAAGGAGTGAGAAATGGCACCTACGCAACCAGATGCGCGGTCCACAGAGGAGTCAATCTCTGCAGTGCCCCTCGAAAGATCAGTTCACACAAAAACCAGATAATTTTAAGGATAAGCTGCCAAGAATCCCACTTCGAGTGAGTAATAAATGTGGAATACCAAACCAGATCCCTTCCAATTTGAATGGTGGACTTTGTCGAGAATACATGTCTACCAATGCAAAAGAAACAATGGGAGTACCTACCTCGCAACAGACAGAGAATTTTAATAACTTACCACCAACGCCTAATTTAACATCGCAATTTCTGAATAACTATATCTATTTAATGCAGAAAATAGTTCCGCAACGGCTACGGTTTCAGTGACTTTAAATTGAAAAGATTAAATTAACTCGCTCAATTTTGTGTATGGCTTTTGGTATAATTTTTGAAGAAGTCTAAAAAGCCACAGTTGTGTACATTTCATGGACAAATATTATTTCGTTTATCATAAATTTTAAAATTTACGAAAATTTTCAATAAAAATTTTTACTTGAATTATTTTTGGTAATGGAACATCGCAACCAAATTATGTCATCATGCATGTTGTTTACCAGGAGTTGTTATTTTACAGAATGCACAATTTACAATACCTCTCTATTCCTGATGCTTCATGATTTTGCTAGGTATAGCTTCACCAAATATTATATTTTCTATTAACTGTTTTTAGAACTGCATGGTATTTTATGCAATTGAAAATTTTAGGGCTAAAAAGCTTCTGCACAGCTATCACGGATAGTTAAAAATTGATGTTAGTTAACAATCTATGAACACGCATTATACATGTTTACGATTTTCAAACTCAAACACTCATAGAGCGTAGGTGTTTTGTATTTGCATCATAAAGGAATGAGAAGAAAAGAAGAGGAAAATGCATCGTTGTTCTTTCAAAACCCATTTGCTATTTTTTTATTTCGTGTCCATGAAAAAGGTTGTGAAAATCAAAAACAAAAAGGTGAGCATTACGATTAGGTGAAAGGATATGCGTGTGTTCTACACACACTTTTGCACCTTACTTGAATTGTAGCTTGTGGGCAAAATGAATTTGTGTGAATACATTACACTCCTTCTTTTTCCTCTATCATTTGCCTTTTAATTTACCATTGTTCAGCAATTTTTTTTTAGAAATCATGTATTTTGTAAGAAAAGATCCCAAACTGTCTATAAAGCAGAAGGCTGAGATTTTTACCAAATTGAGTAACGGTACATCAGTAAAATCACTTTGTGAAACATACAAGTGCAACAAGTCAAGCATTAACAGATTAAAAAATAAAAAAAATTGCTTAGTAAATTCGTATCTAATTTGAGTTCGGACCGAGAAAGCGCGTAATTTTAAAGACCTGCGAGTGTCCAAGAATGGAAAAAGCCTTGTACAATTGGTTCCACAGGCAACGCAGGCAAAACGTACCCATTTCCGCACAAATATCTAAGTCAAAAGCATGCATGCTTCACAAAATGGCTGGTTTTCAAATTTCAAAAAAATGGAATGGAATCCGAATGCTTAAAATTTGCGGAGAAAAGCTGTCAAATAAGCCAAAACTGGTGGAACCATTTTTGATTAAATTTGAAAATAAAATTCAAGAACTTGACTTGTTACCAGATCAAATTTACAATGTGGACGAGTCTGGCCCATTTTTTTAAGCTTATGGCAAACAGAACATATGTGGATTCTAAAGAAGCTACTGCTCCTGGTAGAAAAGTAAGCAAGGAAGCAAGGAGAGATTCACTTTTCTTGCTTGCACTATTGCGTCTGGTACGCACAAATTCAAATTGTTCATTATAGGAAACGCTGTAAATCCTAGAGCATTTAAGGGGTAACACCACAGTAACGGTCGAAAAATAAGGCTTTTTTTGACAATTGTTTTCGGAGTCCTGGAACGGGAATAGGAAATTTCCGTTAAAGGACTTTATTGAGCACACATTGAAGTATGAGAAAAAAAAATTTTATTATCATTTTCATACAAAATGGCGGCGATAGCGCCAATCTTCAAATAAGCCTTTTTTTAAATTGATAAACCGGCGAAAAGATTTAGCGCAAACGATGAGACCAGGAACAAAAAGGAAACAAAGTTCATTATTCACATATAATTAGCTATAGAATCACGTAGGCATTTGTAGTTAAACTGATTTTTGTAGAAATGGCGCACTTTTGAATTTTTTGTAATTGTTTATAATTGTTTATATTTGTTTATAAAAAAACATTTACATCCAATCAAAAAACGGCTACGTGATGCTCAAGATATTGCATTTACAAAGCTACAAAAAAAAAATTTGAGACTGATCGGAGCAATAGTTTTCGAGTTATGATTTCGCCCAACTTGAATAACGTAGTTTTGAGAAAAACGTGTTTAAAGTTTTATGTGCATTTGAATCATAAAAATGTTAAATGTACATTTAATCAGCGATGCCTGCACCATACATTTGGCCTTCCATGGTGGTCTTCTGTGAAACTATGAGCTCTATGCTCCAAAGGTAACATGCCCAATCGTCATTTCAACCAGTAACACTAATATATAAGAGATGACAACGGGCACGCAGAGGGCGGTAAGATATGTGCTTAGCGCGTGCTGTAGACGTTGCCAGAAAATCGAGAATTTGACGTTAAAATTTTTTTTTCAGCTATATAACGAGAAGAATACTATTTTTGAATATATAAAGGTTCGTTTAGAGCTATAAAAAAATTGGATTTTTTAAACCGCTTACTGTGGTGTTACCCCTTAAGCATTTCGAAAAAAGCCCGTCGGTTACAAGGCCAACAAAAATGCGTGGATGACACACGATTTTTTTAAAAATTGGTTTCATTCAACTTTCGTGCCAGAGGTGAGCTTATTTTCAAATTGGTTTCGTCGAATTTCAAAATTGTTTTCATATTTTTTTCTTTGGGTTAGGTAAGACAGTTTTCAGAATTAAAAAATTGGCCAATAAAGTCTACTGCTATAGGACAACGTTATGTGTCATCCAAAAGATGGGGAGATGTTAAGTGAGGATGGAAAGATTGTGACCATGTGTTTGTCAGCAAACTGCACCGCTATTCTCCAACCAATGGACCAAAATGTCGTCAACTTGACAAAACTGTACTTACTACAAAAAGGACTTTTGGCACATTTAGTCGGAAGCTGACGTTCAGATTTTTTTTTCAACGTTGGGAGGTGGAAATCTGCCACTGAAACTTTTGTCACCGAGGAACTAAGCAATTGGATTGCCGAAAACTATGCCTGTTTACAACAATCTAGAAGCCGAAGAAAGAAAGAAAGAAAGAAAGAAGAAAAGCACAGGTGCAAGTGTAAGTCCTTCACGGCCAAAAATCAAGTTGATTTACAGTTTGTATATTTCAGAAAGATCGTTTCAAGGAACTCAAAATTTCAGTGCTTTAATAATTCCTCATAAGGTATCCCTCGTTTCATTAGATTTTATCACAAAGTACGGATTAATAACGCGTGTGCACTGTGACTACATCATCTAAAGAAATGGTTACACCCATGATCCAGTTCTGAGTTGGCGAGTGCATTTGTGCATAAATTATTGATAGAACCAGATGCATGGACCAGTTCTTCCATCTACATAAAATAGAAACTTATGTATTAACAATCATTATTAATTGATCGATATGCAACGGTAACATTGAATATTACAAAGTAATATTATAATGGGATTGGATACAACAAATTAAAGTGATTTTAGCATGCATTGTTGTATGGATATGAATTACATACAAGTTTGATTTGAATAGCAAATCAAATGTGTCTTCAGTTAAAATAAGTATAAATACTCTCTACTTACATCCGTTGATTATCAGAAAGAGTTTACTATCCAGAAGAAAATCTTAAACTAGCTCAATCATGAAAGTAAGTTGACTATATCATTTCTCAGCTATAATTATTAAATATTATTTTATTACTGTCCTATAGTTTGCCATCCTTATTGTTCTCTTGGCCGTTGCCATTGGCGTCCAGTCTCAATACGTTGTTGATCCTTCATATCGATTTGATGCTGTAAGATATGTTGCACCAAATTATTTTGCTCCAGGATATTTTCCATATTTTGCTGGAGCCAGATTTCAAGATGCACAAGGTAAAACGTATGATTATTCGAAGTGAACATTGAAGGATATCTAAACTGCCGAAATTGGACCACAGAACGGATTAAATGGAAATTGTTTTTTTGAATTCGACAATTATTAATAAACCGAATAGCATTTATTAATATTTTAATCTTTAATTTTACCTGGAAAACTAATGATAAGTTTTAAAGGGTTTTGCTAATAATGTAGTTTAGGATGGCATCAAGCAATCAGTAACAATATACCATATGGATAAGACAAATTTATCGATCAAGAGAAATAGGGTAGCTTCTCTAGCAAATGGGATATAGTTTCTTAAAATCTTTGAAATGCTTGCAACATAGTTACAGAATACCTTCACGACCTTGTGAGATATAGTTCAGTGTATCTCTTTGATCTTCAAAGTTCATTTAGGAAAGATCCGAGTTAACATTCTTTGGATCGGAGCCATTTAAAATTGTTGAACAATCTAAAACTCTTTTTTTGTGTGAAAATAAATGCAATTTTATTGAATACTGACCATACTAAGCAATGCAACAAAAGTTCTACAATTTCTCATCACTTACATCCAAAACAGAATAAATATCATCAGCCTTATTATCATTCCGAGCTAGTTTCTTCAACTTTGCTTCCTTAAATTTAGCATCAGTTTTATCCTCATGATCATCATTTTCGCTAGCTGCTATTTTTGAGCTAGTATGATCAATTGCTTCGTGGCTCCATTCAGAGTGAATTTCAGCAATCACATTCATAGTGAATGGATGATCAGGACTACTGGGTGGTGTTGAGCTTCTATTGAAAAGTTCCTTAATCAACTACAGAAAGTGTATTAAAACTTCACCTTTACCTAGCATTGTATAAAATATTTGAATTCTCCGACGATGAGCTTTGCAAAGACGAACTGAAAAGAATGTCGTGACAAGTATATTTATTTTACGTGCAAATTAAAACGTTTCACATTGACCTACGTTTCGAAGCTCCTTAGTAAACTTTCGTTGCTCATTTTCTCACTTTCCTAATTGTGTCCAGTCCGAAAAAGTAATACTTGAAAGATACTGGATTCTAAAAATGAGAATTATATACTAGTCTCACCTTTAATGCTGCCTGCAGCTCATCTTCAAAAATTTGAGATGATTCCTCGATGGATTCATTAACAGCACTTCGAATCATTCTCATTTCTTCCAGCTCCATTCCATCCTCATACAAACCTAGCTCTTTAGCAACAACAAGAAAATGAAATCATGTTAACAGAATTATTTGGCAAGGCAACCTTTAAGTGTTGATTCTAAAAAGCCGAGCTCTTCATTTACATTTTTAACATTTTCACTAATAACGGACATTTTCACGGCAAACAGATATTGGAAGTTCTTTCAGGTTTGAGGATTCAATTTGCACTGAAAGGGAACCCGTTTTCCGTTTATTCGGAAAGCACAATTTACCAAATACCGATATAATTTATTTACTGTGCATCAAAGCGAATTTTCAAAGTCGAGGTCAGTTTTGAATATTTTAAGGGTACTTATGCCGATTGTTTTCTTAACTGATGTGGACGAAAATTGTAATATTTAACAGTGCGATAAGATAAATATTCTACTTAATCAGGGGAATTTTGTGAGGTTTTGGAATTTACATTTATTTACATTGACGAAGTTGGTATTAAAAGTATTTTGACTAGGAAATGAACATATACCGTCGATGTTTTTATAATTCATCGATAAATTCAGCAAAAAAAAATTGATTTCCACTTATATCAGTTGAAATTATTTATCTTCCACAGCAAAATAAGAATGAAGCTTTCGCTGAAACTTTTATTCGTTTAAAATTTATAAGAACTGAAACAGGATTACGAGAGTCCATCGATTTAACTCAAAAAAATATATGAACAAAACCAAGTAATTTTTGCTGAAGGCTGCAAATCATCACGAATCAATCCTTGATCCTCATTAATAATGGTTGCATTTGAAGCAATCGTTTTCCAACGAAAAAATGTACGCATATTTAAACACAACGAGTGGCTTTGATAAATTTATTGTTGATCAAAATTCATAAGCAAAAAAGTCTTTGACACAGTTACGTATGAAACTGTAATCACCAGGCTCGGTGAATTTGAAATTGTTGGAAAATACACAGTTACTTGACGGACAGATTTCAAAATACATTAATTGGAGACGTCAAAATCAAAAGTGCGAAAATTAGCATAGGTGTTCCGCAGGGCTCGATCCTAGGACCAATACAGACTTTGCAGACCTTGTTGCGAAAGTGGTTATGTACGCAGATGACACTGTGCTCTTGTACGCAGGCAAATCTAATCTCGAAATTGAACAAAAAGTATTGGTATTAGCTTCTCCAAAGCAGATTGTCAGTAAACTCGAGGAAAACAAAATATATCCTTTTCAAACAAAAGAACAAGACTGACATGTGTACAACCATTCTTAAAAATCAACGACATAGTGTAGAACAAATAAAATACTTAGAACTACTAATAGACGAGAAACTAACATGGACTCCACACATAAATGATCTAAGGAAAAACTGGCTGTCTTCACTATAATTAAATTTACAAGGCATGATTTCCATGGAAAGAGCTGAATTCAAAGATAAAAAATTACACCGTAATGAATACACCACTGTGAAATTAGATAGAATTGAGGGAAAAACAATTGAAGAATGAGAAACATAAATAATATAGCTATCGCATTTGCCAAAATAGATCGACTAAAAGAAGACCCCTTCAACAAAGCAGCTAACTTTTTCAATACACTACCGGACAAAATTAAAAACACAGCGAATCCAATTTCGTTTAAAACGACACTAAAAAATACCTCCTTCAGGACCAACATTCAAAGTAAGTTACAAGTACAATCAGCTCCACTAAAATCAAAGCTAAACATGTAGTCAACGTGAATTAATTTATAAACATATGATCTGAAGTATTAATCCAACTAAAAGAATATTAAAATTCACAAATTTGGTGCTATCCCTTATACCGATTCTTATCGTCTGGGAAGTACTATGTACTGAAATTTAAATACGAAGAATTATTAATTTTGATGGAGACAGTGATTTGAAGGAACTGGAGGTGGTTTTAGTCGGTAGAAATCCGGCATGCTGAGAGGCAGGAGCTGATCGGTATCTTTTGAAGATTGCCACCTTCCAACGTAGAAAACAAATTATTATATGGAAGAAATAATTGATTCTGGCCAATTACTGCTTTCCTGGAATAAAAAGAGTGAACTTATTAAATCTGTTGAGCCAGTGAGTTTACTGTTGAAACGCAAAATTATTATTGAGACAAGAAATTCTACTAAATTAATGTATATACTTGACTTATGTTTTTCATATCCATCCATAACAGTATCTGACTTGCTGCTGCCCATTTCAAGGCTTAAACTTTTTCCCGCCATACTTGGCCAACTATATGTCAGCTATGATAAACTTTGCTAAATATATTATCATTGACGTTTGATCAAGTTCGCCATTTTGCCAAGAGCGAAATAACACTAATTCCATCCACCCAATTCCACACAGGCCAAGCTAAAGAGGATTCGGTGTTGATGACATTATTTACTTGATTGAGGAGCTTCATCCATTCATTTCGTTGATCTTATTTCCAGTGTGAGGAGTTCAATTTGTCCCGTATGCAAGCGGTGCCAAAACCTCGCACGGACTTTAGTCCGGTACAAAGAGACGGTGATATTGATCCCGACGATGAGGAGCAGCGGACACTGTTCTGCGCCAATTTGAATGAATCGGTGACGGAAGAGCTGCTCTACGAGTTGTTTATACAGGTAAAATAAGGATGTGGAAATCTTACCAACGCTTTGATTGTCATTTGTTTGACTTTGCAGTCAGGTCCAATTGAGTCGGTGAGAATTCCCAAAGACAAGGACGGGCGGCCCAGGCAGTTTGCGTTTGTGACTTTTGTTCACGCCTGCTCGGTGCCGTATGCCATTGAGCTCTATGACGGTGTCCGATTGTTCAATCGCGACCTGGTACTTAGATTTCGGAACCAAAATCAGAATCCTCGGAATCAACCGCTCGGCAAGCGGCGGCGAATCGACAGTAATTCGCTTCCGGGGGACCGGTCTCCGCCGCCCAACAGAACTCGCTCATGGCGAGATGAGCCCCGCGAGTCGAAGAGAAGGTTTTCGCCAGAAAGAAGTTCGTTGCGCACGGGTGGACAGGGAGGGTCAAAAAGTCGGTTGGATCCGAGCATGCAACCCAGATCGCCCAGTAAAAGAGGAGGACCCAATGTTCCGGAGGAAAGGAATCCATTCAAAGTGACCGATCTCGAAAAACTCGGGCCGAATTTAATAAATGCGATGAAAGGTGCTAAAAATCTTTTTGACGAGGCGATCAGGAGCGCTCTGTCGAACGACGTCCAGAAGCGTCCACATTCCGATATCGATCCATCAAACAACAAGCCCCACCACGGGCGACACTCCTCGCATCCAAACCCATTCAGAGAAATGGCACCGCGCGGGTTTCCTGATCAAAATCGTGGTCATCGTAGTAGGGGTCAAAAGAGGCACAGATAACATCAGCCTGTTACCACCACACTTACTTCACATATTTATTTGTCGTCTTTCCTTTAAGCAGTCGTAAATTTGTCTTTTAGTTTAACATAGTTTATGAATAGTGTGAATGGACAATTGGTCAGCACGTCTGGCTGGCCTCGTTAGGCTCGAATTCATAAGGTTCTCGTCGAAACAGCAATGCTGTCTGATTTTCGATGATCTTTGTACCTGCGGAAGACATGGACGTACGAAATTTTAATCAACTGTTTTTGGTGAATGCGTCGCTTAGATTGAAACTGTATGTAATCTATTTCTGCTTTCAACTCGATCTAAATCGTGCAGGCGGGTCGATTTCGGTTCAAGCGTGTGGTTTCTCCGTCATAAGCTTCATTTGTGTAAAAAAAAATTGTAGACAAATTCTAATCTTGAGGACATTCAATAAATATAGAATATTGAAAACTATTGGTTCCTGTTCCGATGAGTTGTATTAAACCAACCCGCTTAAAAACGAGAACGGAGTTCTAGCGGGATAATGGTATACGCGATTTATTGTTCAATAAGTCATGCTTCTCGTGTCAAACATTTGTGCACGTTTCGCTATTCAGATAGGCGAGTTCTTCACTCTATATCTTTCTTTATTTCAACATGGTTGGTAAGTGTTTTCTCGTGCACAAATTCATCTGTGATCTGGTAATTAGCAGGCCTTAAAACTGTTGACACTTGATATATTTCCCATTTTATAGGCTAAACATTGATCTTCCTGAATTGTATATGAAAGGAGTTCGCTTTGGTAGCAAAAATTTATCAAATTGTCTAGGTACAGCAAATTAAGAGCTGCCGAAGTTTGCAGCACAGTTTTCGACATAAATGATTTTAAAAAAATGGCGAAACAAGCATGCTCCGAAAAAAACAAAACAAAAAGAGTAAACATGCAAATAAAACAATGTATTTAATTAATTGAAACGCATATAATATATTTTATATATTTTCCTTAAAAATGCTTTCTTAGAATTTTAGTTTCTCTAATATTCATGGATAAAAGTAAAATAAAATTTTAATCTTAGAGAAAAAAACTAGCAGATAGTTAACAAATGCATATTTAAAAAAAACAATACTTGATTGGCGAGCGCATTTAGATGGTTGCACGGTTATTTTATTTGTTTCTGTTTCGTTTAAAGCAATTGCTCAAATTACTATTGATAACAATCAAAGGAAAATTAATAGCTTTTGTCCGGACAAGATTACGAAATTCTAACGATAACCAGTTGTGACGATTGCGATAAAGCGTCCTTGTTGCGCGGAGCAGCGAGACAACAAAGTCTTTTAGTTGAAATGGAAGTACAAATAGACTTGATACAACTAAAAATGGAAATTTAAGAAAAAGGCATATGTTGCTCATGTAATGTAAAAGCTATCGCACGAAAACTCTTCGTCGTTTCAGTTCCCGTCTGGTTTGACGTTGCGCTGCAGAATAGCTGTTGCCAAGTTTTGTCGCATAGCCGCTTGCTGTCGTTGGTCAGCCAACGATTGGGTACTCCTCAAACCGTTCACAATGTCCTTTGTCTTGCCGAAATAAATTTCGTTCAACGTATTCCTGATTTTGTTCTCCATGTCCTCGACCATTCGTCCGATATTGGCAATGTGCGGCGACGATTCACTCACGTTGCAGTCTTGCTCGATTTGTCGCGTCAGACTACCACCCAGATTCATTGTGCCGGAGCCTTGTTTGTTCGTTTGCAGCCACAACATGGCAGTAGACGTTAGTTTATAATGTGCGGTGCGGCCGGTGCTTTTCTCTTGAACCTCTACCACGTGTATCGAGTCCCAGCAACCACGGATCTTCTTGCTGCCGTCGCCTGCCTTCTTAATCAGTATGACGCCAGCAAATCCATGCTGAAGGTCCCACAAATAAACGGACGACACGCCCCCTTCAAAGTACATTTCACGATATTGGTCGAACGCGTAGTTCGCTTCAATTTCGAGTTTACGTAGACGTTCCGACGGCATCGAGCCATCTTCCAGTGGCGGATCGTATGTGTTGGACCACGGCGACCGATACGAGTCACCATCACGGTTGTAGTCGCAAAGAAGATAATCCTTTCCGGTTTCCTTATCTTTCGCAATTTTCAAAGGCTGATCGACCGACGAGAGAAGATCTTCACAAAGGGCTGGGGCTAGATCGATCAAATCGATAAGATTTTTTTCGATTTGCTGAGGGGGCAGACGACGCATTAGATCGAGCGCGCAATCCATTTGAAGTTCGGCCTGAAAGTGAATGCGATTGAATTATAATAATATGTAGAATCCTGTTTAGAAAAGAAGGGTTTTAAAGACTAAACTTTTAGTTGAGTGGAACTTTTTCCATTGCACGGCTAACTGAGTAGATTGTGTTTTACATCTCTTGCTGAGGCATTATTTTTTTATCGTTTGGAAGTGCTAATTTTCTCCAACTTCCGCGGTCTTGGTTACAATGTTTAAAACGTATTATTCCGCTTGAAAGTGGTTGCTTGATAGTTAAGGGGTCTTAGTGTTGAGTTCTGATCATATTAATACCAGACTAGTTGATGCTTTTGTTTTATATTTATCAGGGAATCTAGCACGCTCTCCCAATCCATAGCAAGTGACGACGAGCCTTCCAGCACGCTCATTCCCCTTCACTTTGAACGAAACTCTAACCAGAGACGTTCTGTTTAAGGACGCAATCCTATCGCCTAGTATATCTCAAAGGAAATGTGAGTAATGTGTAAACATCTCAACTGAAGTCTCGACGATTTAACTACTAAATGTTTTTTGTATGCTAAAGAACCATTGGTTCACATTAGCCATGTGTAACGCAGTGCTGCGCTTTTTTGCGCTGATACACTGCCTTGAAGACCAATGCACTGATACCAGACAGAAGTCTAAGTAGCGCAGTGTATCATCACGTTAGCGCAGCAGAAGAAACAATCCTTTGATTGCAAGAGGCAAACAATGTGTTGGCGCTGAAGAGTCTGGTTCGGTACATCGAGCAACGCGATTCCAGAACACTGATACGCGGCGTTATGCGTGTACCGAAGCAGAATTGTGGCTAGTGAGACTTCCCTGGCACTGTGGAGCACTGCGCTGATACCGGGACTGACATTGGAGTTAAGCTATCAGCGCAGTAAAATTCAATGGTTACACCGGGAGTGTTTGCGATGAATGTGGTTTTGGATGCTTTTAAATACGAGAAGTCGGGAAATTGAGGATTTCATTGCTCCAGAGAATATTTGGCCTCTTCGCAGCAGCCTGCTTTGTCGAATTTACTATTTGATTCAATGAATTTAATTTAGGATCAGAGAAAGTGTGACTGTGTTTATTTTTGGCAATAAACAAACTTGGGTCCGGGTAAGGCGTGATTCATTGTTTCCGCTTGCGACATGAAGAGTGTTCCAAAAACCACTTCATTGGCGAATCTGCATAAACGTTTAAGTGGCCATCACATTTTTGGATTTATCGGCGAATGAAATTCAATAATATTGGGTGTGACGAATTGACACTTCCACAGTCAACATAAAATTACTCACCATCTTCGCGTTATCGAACACTTTTCGGAGCCCGGCTGAAAAATGGGTGCTAGGGTTTTTACGTGTGGATATATTTTAAGGAAAATTCTAAAATGTCGCTTGTTCAGCGATTTAAAATAGTGCAAAACGCTACGACACAATCGCAATATCCTCCAGAACTTATTTCTGTCTCGATGGCAATAGTGCGAACTTGAAGTGACTGATGTCAAATTGACTGGATGACATTCTTGTTTTATTTACCTAGTGTCAGCGACAGTTGACTCGTCCACATTGAACGGACCGACTTTTCATCCAACTTTGAACGGACTTGAACCGCATACCGTACCTGGAAGCATTGGCGGAGTGAAGCTAGCTCCGTGTTGTTGGAATGGCAGTCCAGCCATCTGCCCGTCGAGCTTGCTAACACAATGAAATTCATTCATAATTTCTGTGCGCCTCTCACCCCCCACACGAAATTCTCTTTTGACATTTCATCGAGGTGGGGTAGCGGCCGACAAGTTTTCTTTAGTTTCCTGCAGCCCAGCTTCTCGTTTTTCCAGTTCCAATCGCATTTCACATTGAAATTTCGCGCAAGCAAATGTTTCGCGAATAATATCTTCAGTTAATTGTACCCGCGCTGTTAATAGCCTGAATAGAGTGCGGAAGTCCTGCAAGCGGATTGTCGCGACGTCATCCGATCCGTTCTCGTTTCACCCGTCCGTCACCTGCATTCAAGTGAATTTTCACGTTTTGACGCTGTGTATTTCGCGTTATTTATGCCACGGCTCAGCAGATTCTCTTGTCCAAATGGTGCGTGAAATCGAATTGATCGGATTAACAGGGAAACGGCACGAATCTGCCTCCCCAAATTGTCTGTCGGCTTGAATGAAGGTCGTGCGAGATTCTGCTGGGGCCGTCAGTGAAGACAGTGCAAGTGGAATTTAAGCGAGTGCCAAGGAGCAGAAAATGAACTGCGGTGTTGGATCGGTGGAGCCGCTCGAAGACGTTGGTTCCGAGGCGGCTGGGCTTGTTGGTTGCGACGAGGTGCAGTGAAAACTTGGCAAGTTCCACGACGAAAAGTGGCCCCGTCAGCTGGGCCGCGAGCAAGCGATACCATTTTCTTCGGATGAGAAGTGAAGAAAGTTCGCTATTTTGGAGGCGCGGTTGAGTGATTCGCATTCGTTTCTAGTGGACAACATCCTGTCTAATATATTTATTGGCCGGTTATGCTGGATAAGAAGCTGTCTATGCAGCAGCTAGCTTAGTTGCAATATAGTCGATAAGGTAAGGAAGGGCCGCCGGGAGTGGTTGGTAGGCAGCCATGGAGCCGAATTTGGAGCATGAAACAATCAAAGTAGCAATAGATGATTTTTTCGCTTTACAGGTAGCTTATTAGTGCATGAAGCGTTTGTAAAATTTCTCTGTCTAAGCCGCAAGTTGTGCATCCACTGTGGCAAAGCAATTCGCCCAGAAAATTCATCAAGGCGAACTAATTGCTTCATCGTGCCTACTCAGTGTGTGCTAGGAGTGATGATGAGAGCATTCGCTACCAAGTTGTAAATTGGTGTGCAATCAAAGGAACGCACGCCAGTGGAAAGAAATTGCTGCAGAAATATGCTTATTTATTTTACAACCAGGGAGAGAACACCAATCTTTTGGATGCAGGACGGTATCTGCCTCGTATGTCGAAAAAGTCAAGCTTCAAAGTTCTTCTTTCGATTAGAAGCAAGTTTTTGGAAATCCCTCACTCATTTTCGACAGACCGCTGACGAAAAACACAAACAACTGATCTCGTTTACTTGATCAACCGCACTTCGGCTGGAATGTGTATTTTTCAGATGATTCCCTAAACAATGCCTCTATTGTTGCAACTCATAGTCGGTTTGCAGAATGTTGGTTAATAAGGCACGGTTTCATTACGAAGGGCAAATAAATTACGCACATATGGTCTCACAGTTTAGCGCTGAAGAAAACATTCTTGTCTATTCACAACGACCTTTTCGAGCGTAACTTTTTATACATTGCTGCAATTTTATTATAATTTGTCATCTTTCCCTAATCTCCAATTGCCACAAAAATTCCTTCAAGTCAGGAAAAGTTTAAGTTGAAGATTTTTCATTTATTTATTTTCCATAGAAACCTACAAACTAAAAAAACCATTTATCGTAGCATTTGCATATGTACGATTGGAAAACGACAATATGTGCATTATTAGTTTATTCAAAAAAATCGTTAATACTGTTTGAATATATTCCTTCGAATGCAAGAACTTTCAATTTTACAAAAGGATACCTAAATGTTATCTAGAACGCTGTTACAGCATTCAAGTGTTGCTTGTAACGTGCGAAAAGCCTGTTGAATATAACTGCAACGCCTGCGAAAACAACATTATCATCACTATCCACTTCGGAAATTGTTCTAGACATCACAACTTCAAATATTTATTCATCATAAGAATAATCAATAATCCTAAAAATTGTTCATTTGAAACTTTGACAGTTTTTCCGAATGATTTTTTCTACAATCTCCTCATTTAAGGTTCGGTACAATAAAATTTATCGTGCGGTAAATCAAATTTGGTGCCCTAAACGTTTTCTCGTTGTATAAAACCAGCTTTTGTGAAACAGAAGCGCGACTATTAACAGGGATAACGTTTATTTTTTTCCCGAAGCAACGGTAGTCTCATTTTGTAGTAATATTATCCAAAAGTGCTCACCAACATTATAAAATTTCCCTTTAAAACAAAGTACTTTAATTTTACACTATCGATCATTATGCTGCGATAATTTCTGATCATGATTAAAACTTATTCAAAGTTTTCATAGTACGGAACCCTGGGCGTGCAATTTCAGCTCCCACCTGGCCAGTTCGTCTAAATTCTGCTGTAACTTTACGATCTCCTCAGTATTTACGGCAGCATCTTCTCCACATAAAATTTGTCCCTCAATATTGTGTCTTTTCTAGAATTTATTGAAACTATAAATAATCAATTAAATAAATACGAAGTAGTATTGGGTGTACAACTTTGCTTCCTCGGTTTTTCCCCGGAATTAAAGCTTTATTATCAAAAAATACTAACAGATATATTATTCAAAGTATTGTCCATCACTTGCGACAACTTTCCCTATTTCTCAGGCATTTTTCAGATCCCATCTCGGAAAAAAGAAGGCGACTTTTGACGCGATCCATGATTATCCATTTTCGTACTTCCTCGTACGAACAAAAATGTTGGTCAGCCAGGCCGTGCGTCATCGAACGAAACAGATAGTAGTCGGAAGGAGCGAAGCCTGGGGAGTACGGCGGATGGGACGGGACCTCCCACTTCAGGGATTCCAAGTATATCTTGACCATATTTGCGACGTGTGGCCGAGCATTGCCATGCTGGAGAATGACTTTTTCGGTACTGTGGCCGTTTATCAATCAATGCACGTTTCAGACACATCAATTGTGCTCGGCACCGATCTCCTGTGATGATTTCACTCGGTTTTAGTAACTCGTAGTATATCACACCGAGCTGGTCCCACCAAATGGAGAGCATAACCTTGGCGCCGTGAATGTTCGGTTTTGCTGTCGGTGTGGAGGCATGTCCCGGTTTTCCCCTTGACTTTCTGCGCTTGAAATTATCGTAACGGATCCATTTTTCGTCGCCTTCCGAATATGTCTTTCCAGCAGTTGTTCACATACAAACAAGCGCCGTTCAATATCTCTCGGCTTCAACTCGTATGGAATCCAATTTCCTTGTTTCAGAATCATACCCATGGCCTTCAGGCGTTTGGAGAACGCTTTCCATTCATGCATTTTAATCGAGCAGTTCTTCCTATTCTTCGTCTTTGAATATTTTTGCTCTCTCACCACCATATTTGTCCTCGACATTGAAATCACCAATCTTGAATCGTTGAAACCACTCCTGACATGTTCTTTCACTCAGAGCAGTCTCACCGTACGTATTTGAAAGCATTCGATGAGCCTCAGCTGCAGTTTTTTTTCAAATGGAAGCAGAAGATCAAAACATCCCGCAAACGACGAGAACTTGCCACAAAAATAGACATTTTGAATCAAGGAATCATTCAAAAATGCAAACAACTTTCACTCCAGCAGACAGATGTCCAAAATTACGTTTGACAATTTTAATTTACGTACGTACCGACCGCAGCTTACCGATATAGCCATCTATCGAGAAACCGCGGAAGCAAAGTTGGACACCTAATACAATAAATGAATGCATTAAAAATTGAATAATAATTCCATTCTATGCTACCTTCGTGAGTTGAATTTTAAATAACTCTAAATTTAGTCCAAAAAATGAATGGAATGAAGCAACAGGATGGACAAAAACAACGCTCTCGCTCGCAATCCAAACATATATTTCGAAAACAATTTCAAAGATTCTACTCTTCGGAAAGACCGAACGTTCAACATCGCTATCCAGGCACTACTTCTGTGTTGAACCTGAAGTATGTGGCTGTACAAGCTTTAAAAATGCATGCGTAAACCAAACAAAGTAGAATATATATTTGAAGTCTATCTGCTTAGTATTATACCTTTAAGAGTAAAATGCCAAGAGTCAATTGGAATATTCAATGATTGTTTCAATTATGCTTTACCGTAAAATACATACAATCAAAATATATTTTGAGTATGCCTCTACACTATTGGCTTTCTGAACTTCGTAATTCATATCTTTCTCCTTTTTCTTTCTAGTACTACTAGTACACTAATTTATATAAAAATGGCTTCGGGTGATTTATCGCTAACTAGCAATAGTAGTCAGGAAGGTAATGATTTGCATGAACGCTATTCAAGTGCATAAGTTAATACTAAATGCTTCATTGATATTTTCAGAAAGTTCCGATTACGTTGGCTACACAACTGAGCGGACAATTCGTCCGTCGTCAAACAGTAGCGGCAGTACAACTGCTAATCTCACTAATAACAATCCTAGCAAAAAATATGATAAAGTCAAGCAACAATTCGACCAGGCGATGATGGAGTTGAGCGATCTTAGGCTGCAGCATAGCGAAACAATGCGAAGTTACAAGGAGATGCAGTCCGAGTTGCAATTCTTTCGCGAGCAATATATGGCCGCGGTGAAACAGCTGGAAACCTCGGCCAAGGAGCGTGGTAAATATGCTGAGCTGACCAACGAAAATGCCCGTTTGACTCAACAAAATGGGCATTTGGAAAGGAAATTGCGTCGCGTGATGGAGTCGGTGAAGAAGCAGGAGAAGGAAAGTGCTGTCAACAGTCAAGCCGGCTTCCAGATGTACGATCACTACTCGGATCTACCGCACAAAAATTGTGAAGGTGGCTGCAATGACAACGGGAAGTTCTTGGAGGAGCTGAAAATTTGTAAGAAGCTCTACAACGATCTGAATAATGAACATGTAGCGATATGCGCTGAAAAGGACAAGCTGATTGTTGAGCTGTCTGCCGCTTATTCGGAACTTGAACGTGAAAAGAAAGTGTTTCGTGAGGCGCGCGACCAGTTAATAATGCAACAGGAGAAGGAAATGAAGGAGCTGCAAGCGTTACTGCTGGCTCGTGGCAACGAAGTGATAATGACGAAAATGGATCGTAATCGGGTGAAAGAAGAACTTGACCAGATATTGTCGGAGAAGGATAATGTTCTTCAAGAAAGTCAAAAAGTAAGTGACGATCTTGCGGTGGTGTGCAAGGAACTTGACCACAAAAAGAAAGAGGAGGTGAGAATCAAGAACGAAATGAAGATCCTTCAGCAGGCGAACTATGAACTAAAACAAAAAATGGAAAAGTTCGAAAAACGGGAGCTACTCAAGTCTCGAGAAAGCAACTGGAGTAAGGAATTTTCAGAAATGAGCGAGGATTATAAGGAAGCTGACAAATTACGAAAGGCCCTGGAGAAAGCACGTGGTGAGGTTGATAAAGCCTTTCAAGAAACAGAAATCGCTAAAAGTCGACGCGACTGGGCAATTTCGGAACGAGAAAAGATTGTGCAGGAAAGGGACTCAGTGAAAACTCTATGTGATGAGCTGCGTAAAGAACGAGACAAGGCAATATCGGATTGGTTGTCAGCTATAAGAGACAGCGAGAAAATTAAGAAGCAAAAAGATGAAGCTTGCAAAGAGGTGGACATACTAAAGGACCAATTGGAGTCTCAAATATCCAACTCGAGGCGTAGTTTCAGGTATAGCTCGGCACCACTTGATTTCGTAGATGTGTTCAAAGTGGAGTTGACGAACTATCATCAAAATGATGATGTCGGAATCATTTTGGATGACTCGAACAATCGTCAGTTGATTTGCGGTATAACGAATCAGTCGCCAGCATTTGGCAAACTTAAAATAAATGATGTGATTGTGAAGGTGAACGAGATGGACTGTCAGTCGGTTTCCAAGCGGATAGTGATTGATGCAATTCGATCTAGAGCTCCGCGGTGTACTCTATTAGTATGTCGCACAAAGCAAAGTAAACGTCATATGTACACGGTGCATTTGAATCTTCAAGATAATCCTAATCACGGTCTGTGTTTGGAGACTGGCGTCTTCATTTCGAGAATCCAACAGAACTCGTTGGCTGCATATGAGCCCGAGTTGGATGTGGGCGATAGGATCTTAAGTATTAACAATAAATCGATGGAGGGTGTGCAATCTGTTAAAGAAGCAATGAATATTCTAGAAGATCATAGGCAGGATATCGTGACAATCTATGCACTTAAAAATATTCAAGACGTCAGTTATGGCGACGTCAAACGTCGTATGACGAACACTTCGGCGCAAACAGATTCATGCGACTCGGTCAATAAAGTATCATCAACGAAACAAATTTCGAAAATATCGGAAATGATCAATAAGTTTCGAGAAAAAATGCACATTACGAAATCTGGAACAGACGGCGATAGTTTTAGTCAAGAAAACGACGCTCTGGCTGCCCTAGATTCAGTTCTAAGTGAAAATTCCGAAAAAAGTAAGGAGAATTTATTTAAGAGGTCGAAACGTGGGAAAAAAGAAAAGGAAGCTAATAAGAGCATAGGAACCTGGCCACGAGCAGCAATCCTAAACACAGCACTTGACAATCCGACTGGTACTATTGGACAGCAAGTGAAAAAGCAACGAGCGGCTCTTTCACTGTTCACCGGGCCGATAAATGTCGATAAGGAAGATCCAGAAAATTATTTCAAATCTTCATCTCCACAAACATCACCACAAAAGCTCCAATCACACGGAAGCAATAGTAGTTCTGGATCGGGCAAGCAAAATCTGAATCGAAACTCGATACCCATCCAGACGAGCCTCTTTCAAGCGAACCCATCCAATTCCTATCTTCAACGGCATTCTGTTTATGCAACAACCCTTGAAAGTGAACCAATCATGTTAGACACACCAGGCCAACATCCTAGTGGCAATATAAGCGGTCGTAGTGGCCAAGCCAATACGAATTTACGAATCAAAATACCTGATAGTCGCAGCCGATATGCATCTAGCGGTCGGCACAATCACAACCACTATCAAAATCGATACAGCTTGAATTTGACGCCGTCCGATAACAGCTTAATGTACAAGACTTCCGGTCAGGTAGCACAGCAACAATTTTCGCCGCAACAAAACTCGTTAGATTTTATATCCAAAAAACCTCACCCGGACTCTATACCGAGGCACTCATTTACACCGACAAATCTAGACTTCAAGGGCCACCACATTAGCAGCAGCAACCAACAAAATTCGCTCGACGTAATTTCGCTAAAATCCCAGAACTCAATTGATTCGTTCCTGTCTCAGAAGAGTCCACAAAGCCACGACTTTCCCGTGACATTTACAAAACGTCCTGCGCACAGTAAAAACGTTTCCAAGTATCCCAGCGATAGTGAAAGTATTGGAATGGACAATGTGATGTCAATGGGTCACATTCATATGTCGAATTCGAGTAATATGCCGCCCACATCTCTTCTATTCACTCCTAACATGACGTCAACATCGACTAATCACCGGCATGCTCCGCTATTTCCATCATTTCCAGGACATCATCCACATCCTCATCGGATCAGACATTCTAGTCCACTAACGTTGCCGATCTCGACACACTCGATTGAGCATCCGTCAGGAATGCCAGGTTCTGGCGGTGTGAGTTCGGTGGATAAATTCGATTCAGACTATTTACCGTCGTCGCATCATGCGTTTAATGCTTCAGCGGAATATACATATCACAGAAGTCGTATGGCACCGACACGGGATCATGATGACCCGCCAACAAGTTACTATAATGTGTAAGTAATAGTTATTTTTTTCCTGTTTGGTAAAGAATATACTTTAATATTATATTTATCTAGGAATCTTTGACATTTTTAACCTCCTTGATGTTTTCATAGTTAATTTAGAGGGCAAACGCTTATATCCTTCGATCATCTTTCAATATTTGAAGCGGTAATTTTTGAATGAATTCAAAAACCTGATCAACGGAGCTTTTTTAATTATACAAATTATGTGTGTTCAGAAAAGCGATGTTCCAGCCCAGTCAAACCACGTTTCTTCGTCAGCATTTTGAAGTAATCCTTTCCTATAAAGCGTCATAACGATTTAGAGTTCGAAAAACAAATTTGTTTCTCGATTGTTATGTCTTCGATGATATTATTCAGAATAAATTGGTCGTATCCTATATATACGTTTGTTTGTCACAGATAAGTAGACTTCTGTTCTACTTCCATCCATTGTTTCTGAAACGTTCCTTTTGCACAGCTTTCATCTCAAAAAATCTTAAACATTTGCAATCTATGTAAATATTTTTATTTATTTTTTCATGCTACAAATTATTTTTAAGATGGGAAGGTGTCAGAGTGTGAATCATTTTCAGAACGAATTTGAGTGCGGTTAGTTTCGATGGGCTTCTTGTTTCTCAAAGAAGATCCTGTTTGCATGTATGCTTCCGATATTTCAATTTAATATGTGGGTTTGCATCATATTTCCAATTATTACCGGTCGATTTCACAGGACGCTTGAAGAGGAATTTGAAATTCATTTCCGAGAAGTTCAGCGTCAAGTGCCAAGAATTTTTTTAGGGGAAACGTTAATAGTTTCAATCAATTGCGGAAAAAAATTCGCTTCAAGTAGGTTTTTGACAATAAATCCCAAGACCTTAACATCATATTTTCACCTGTTTTTCCAGTTACTGTTAGGGATATTTTTTAAAACTGATTTCTCATGACTTTAGTTCAAGGACGGATCCAGCATTTGATTCACGAGGGGGGGGGTCACTGCCTCGAAAATCACAACCCCCATGACCCCCCCCTTGTATCCTCCCTTGCTTTAGTTTATCAAAGCATCTGCACTATTTACTTCAATAATTATTAATAAAGGATAATTTAATTAATTATCAAAACACAGAGTTGACGCTACATTTAAATATAGTTTCTAAGTTTAAATTCACGATTCCAATAACGTGGTATCTTTTGAAAAGCATAACAAGATTGAATTTCATTAAAATTTTGCAGCTTTAACAACTATGTCTTTTAATTCAATCGTTTGGAGCGTGAAGGTGTGATGTCAGGCCGTTATTTGATAATAATACTTTATTTAATATACGTAAGAAAGCAATATCTTTCTTTTGAATAATTCAATTAGCATTTAATATTTCCACGTTAATCTATAGTTCGCTTCTGTTCGAATTTTTCCACACAAGTTTTTTTAATATTTAATAGGGCTTGGACTGTGCACGTTACTTTACTTTAGGTCCATGATCATTCGAGTTAGGATATCAATCAGTCGTCATGTTTCTAGGAATAAACATTTGTCATCCATTTAGAAAAAATACATAAATATATTTCGCATGCAAATCGTTGGGAAATAACTTACTTAGAAGTCGTTAAACGTATGATTTACTGTTAAAGTTACAATTAGTTGCCGTAAATGCGTTTTATTGTTTCGCTTTCTTATACGTAAAATTCTCATGCAATTTGGTTTTTACAGCTACGAAGGAGGCACATTTCCCCGTAAAAAAGAGCATCGATTTCGAATACCATCGAATCCCAGTGTCACAAGCAAAGGTAGTGGCGTAAAAAATAGCACCGGATCAATTGAGCATCACGGCAGTGAGCGGGGCTCGCCAATGCCTCCAGTCCATGTAGAAATTTTAAGTCACGGAGCAAACAAACGCAACTCAAATGTTCCGGATTTTCTGTGTCCCGGCGATCTTAGACGAGTGACGATCGACAAAAGTGATAAACCATTGGGCATAACAATACAATGTAATAACAATGGTGGTGGGATCTTTGTATCGTCGGTGACCGAGAAAAGTATAGCGAGTCGAGCGGGCCTGCAAGTGGGCGACCAATTGTTGGAAGTGTGCGGAATTAATATGAGATCAGCCACAAAGGATATAGCAGCAAATGTGCTTAGGCAGTGTGGCAATTCGATTACAATGTTGGTTCAGTATAATCCTGAAAGTATGTCAAATATATTTATTTGGAACAGACGTCGGTTTGTAAACGGGTTTAATTTCATTTTCATGTAGAGTACGATGGGCATCAAATGGAACCGGAAAGTGTAACCCATTCAGGATCGCCAACACCTCGCAATTCTCCCAGGCCGGTACGATCTTTAATTGCATCATCGGCTACATCAGGACCTCCACCACCAATAAAAAGCCCACCCCCAAAGTCGTCAGCATTAGCATCGCAAATAGCGAAGCAAAAATTTTCGGATAGTCTCGAAAATCACTCTGATTCGAGCCAGCATTGCTCGGGCGACAGTATCTACGAAGAAGAGCCGCGAATAATAACCCTGCATGTAGACAAGGGAAAGAACCTAAACATAAAGTTGATCGGTGGCAACCAGGTGGGTATATTTGTGCACGACGTGCAACGCGATTCACCCGCCGAGCAGGCTGGCATTCGGAAGGGCGACCAGATTCTAGAGTATAATGGAGTTGATTTACGGTGCGTAACTGCTGAGCAGGCTGCAAATGAAATTGCGCGCTTTACAGATACGGTGACGTTATTGGTGCAGAATAATTTGCAAAGTGGGTATTCTTTAGCAACATAAGTTTGGAATGAGCTCAAATTTGTAAATTTTAGAATTGAATCAGATTCAAGATAACGCAGGAGACTCTTTTTACATTCGTGTTGGATACGATAGAACAGGTGAATTGGGTGAAGGCGAGCTGAGATTTGTGAAGGACGAGGTGCTGTATGTAGACAATACGATTTTTCGCGGCGTCTTTGGACAGTGGAGAGCATGGAAACTAGATGCGTATGGTCATAGAAAGGAATGCGGTATTATTCCCAGCCAATCGAAGTAAGAAATTTGTTTCAGTAAGAAATGTTTTGTTTAAAAATAATATATTCAAATGCATCGCCATTCATTTATATTATTTAATATTTTTATAAAAGGGTCGAAGAAGAGCTTCGCCTGCTGGGCGACATTGTTGATTGTGATGGTGGCACAACACGTCGCGGAAGCACATCAGCTCGTCGATCATTTTTTAGAAGGAAAAAACATCACCGCAGCTCATCACGAGATTCAAAAGAGTTGGCCAGCTTTAGTAACACACAATTGAGTTATTTTTCCGATTCAGGAATGCTCAGTGATGAAGGTTCAATTTTAAGTTATCAACGCGTCGAGAGGCTGGATCGTAAGTTTGCAGTATTGGTGCTGAAAAGTTCGTGTTTTTGTTTAACTTTCGGTTTTTGTTTTAATAGATCCTGCATGTCGTCCAGTTTTAGTTCTTGGTCCATTGTCTGAATGTGTCACCGATCGATTGACAATCGACTTTCCCCAATTATTTCAGCATTGCATTATGACGGAAATGAATTGCTCGCAAGAAGCAATGGAGGAGGGTCTTCAGAAAAATATTTTTGTTGATTATCGACGTAAAAATAATATTTTTGAATGTACGACAGTTCAATCGATTCGAAATATTTGTGAAAATGTGAGTAGATAATTTATATTCTCTTGGAAAGGATAAAAACGAATTTCAGGAGTTCTTTCCATTTTTATCATCATCAATTCTGTTTGGTGTTCAGTGTACCTTCTATGATTGCTAGATATCTAAGAAAAAAGTGATATAATTCCGTACCCTCCCACGCAACCGCATTGTATTTTAAATTCCTGAAAATAAGAAAGATCCACGTACTGATATTTATTTCCAGATTACCTTCTACTCTCAAAAAAACATAATTAAAAACAACAACGGAATAATTGATTTATTGTTCACTTACAGAATCGCCACTGTATTCTTGATGTTTGTATATCAGCCGTAGAACGGCTGCAACGCCTGAAAATTTATCCGATCGTACTGTTACTACGATTTAAATCTGCCAAACAAATTAAAGAGATCAAAGATTCTCGTTATCCCACCGATAAAATATCGGCAAAAGCAGCAAAGGAAATGTATGAACGCGCATTAAAATTAGAATCAGATTATAAACAATATATTTCGGGTAATTGAAATAATTGAACATTTGAATCTGATTGTGATTTTGAAAAATATTGAATTATTTATTTTCAGCTGTTATTCCAGCCGGTGTAAATATTACGCATATGAGCACACAAATTAAGGCGTCCGTTGTTGAAGAGCAGTCTCGCGTTTTATGGGTTCCCGTAACGAACTCCTAAAATTCATATGTATCACGTCAACATGAATAGCTTACAGTTATTTTAAAATTTAATACGTACATATATTTTATTAATTTGTAAAGTTCTGTTGTTTTTAATGCACACACATGGATCTATAAGTTTTTTTCTCATTTTATACACACACCCACACATACACACTCAACATGTATAAAATATACATCAATATTATCAATTGGATTGCAATTTTTATTGTTTCTGTTTATTTCAGATTCCATTTAGTTTAGTATGCTATTTATTATGATGTGAGTGGAAAGTTTGAAATCGATTTCTATGATTTAAGTTTTCTATTTCGTTTTTAATCTTTTATGAGCTGTTGACAATATGAGTGACGTAGTCGGGAATTTTTTGATTCACACTAAAAGAAGATTGATTGAAAAACATGAACTATCAATGGCACTTATTTATGTGATTGATTTGAACTTTTAACGTAATGAAAAAATGTCTGTAAATTGCTGCATTTGAATATATGATTGTGATCAGGAAGCGAATACTGACAAATAGTAGTCGAAGCGAAAATAGAATTCAATTGAAAATATAAGCGCACCAGTAAGAAATTGTAAGTCTCCATATGCTTGAAAAGTATATTCCTTTTCGAGAAAACTGATAAGTATCTGAAAATGTCCTTGAATCGGTGAAGTTAATCCTATACCGAAAACAATGCAGACTTCTTTAGGTAATGTGCCTTCTATTTCTGTTGTATCTTCTTGATTTCATATGTAAAACCGATACGTTCGATAATAGATAATCCTAACAAATCTGTTAATGCCAATCAAAAATGCAGGAAATAAATAAAGTACACATAGTCTTAGTCATGAGAGTATGCCTAATCTTAGACGAAATTATGTATCGTAGATATGTTACTTGCTTGTGATAGATGAAATCATTGGAAAAAAGGTAGACTTGGGTGCACAGCCGGCCAAAATGTAATAAAAGAAATAAAAATCCAAAAGTTACTTAACATACAATGATAGAGTTGACACCAATAATTTTATAGCAATCGATTGAAATTTTAATTTTATGGCGGAATACTAAAAAATATAATATAAAGTGATATCCTAAGTCCACGTGCTTGACTTTTCATTCATTTAAGTTTGGAGTTATAAACAAAATTTCAGTTGATAAATCACCCGATATGTGAGTATTAAATCACAACGCATTCATGTTATCCTCCATAAGGAACTGGACGGGAAGTTGCTCCCCGGATCCTGGCAAATTTCTTGAGAAAATTTTACGTGATCTCATTGCACTTTTGCCGTCCTAGCACTATACCGATGGTAAACCTTAGAAAAGCTGAGGATGATGTTCCTCGAAAGATCAAAGCAAACGTTTGTAATCTCTACTCTGATTGCTTTCCCTACGCTGGTACATCTATATACCATATATACTTGAATCCCACTGTTTATCTTCATCTCTTTGATTCTACTCATACAAGTAGGACTTGCTGACAATCAGTTTTCCTTCTGGATTTTATTGGCTTGTGAGTCTTTGCTGCACGCCCATCGACGCATCTCGTAGAAGGCGCGGTAAAATTATTTAAGAGATGATTCCAATTTATAAATCAAAAACTGATTCTTATTGTAAAAATAACTCTGGCTAAATTGAATCGATTTCTGATTTAAAAAAAAAAATTTTTAATAAAAAGCCGATGAGTTCACTAAGTTTTGGTTGATGCGGACCTAGAACTGAAAAATGCAAATGTAGGCCTAATCATTTCTCAATATACTCTGTCTGAACGTTACAATTTATTTTAGGTGGATAAAGGACTGTGGCAGGCATATTATATGTGATGGCAAGAATATGCGTTGCAGGTGTTAAATACTGTGAAGGGTAGTTACACCTATTGTGTCCAATGTCAATTTCGTTTTATAGTTTGCCATATGCACACTGAAATTGTTTACAAACACACAATATAACAAAAACGTTTTGTATATTCCATGTCTTACGCTAGACGAATTACAAAACAAACAATAACAAAAATATTTCTTGTGATACTAAGAATGCAAGTTTAGTCAATATCTGACAAACTATGTAATTTTATAGAAATATGTACAAGGTGCATCCTTAGCACAACGACTAGCACGATTTTTCAACAAGTAATTTGTTAATCTAGAATAAAATAAGTAAGATTTTTATCCTTAGTCTACTTCACGATAAATTATATAAATATAGTATTAATACATTCGTTTAAAATTAATCGTCGTATAAATCAAACTCGTCCCTAGGTCGATACCAATCCTCGGTGGCATGTTCGTAAATGGCACGTTGCACTTCATCTTCTACCAGATCGACAGGGTGAGGTTTGCGCCCTTTTGGATCCTGCTCCTCAAATAGAGTCCTGGGACTTCGTGATGTCGAGCGAAATTCAAAAGGAATATCGTAGCATTTGCAAATGCAACAAGACGGGAATCGGAACCAATCCGAAAAAATGCCACGGCACTCGTTGTGAGGATCATAGGCAAGGAGTCGATGCAAGCGATATTGTTGTTCGCAGCGACAACCATCTCTGCAGTACATTTGCTTGTGCTCGTGGGTACACTTCTCCCAATGAACATACTGTTCGAATGGATAAAGGTTCAGGAGAGCAAGTACTTCACCTCTGGTATTGTTGGCCCAGAACGGTGCGACAACCTCCTCTTTGACGGGGCAAGCGTTCCTGCAGCAAAAATGGGTAAATTGAAAAGG
This sequence comes from Oxycera nigricornis, assembly GCA_963942545.1. Lineage (NCBI taxonomy): Eukaryota > Metazoa > Arthropoda > Insecta > Diptera > Stratiomyidae > Oxycera > Oxycera nigricornis. The sequence continues at coordinate 109,180,649 of OZ012661.1, read as the reverse complement.
ATTGTTACATTGAAATATTGCTCTGTACTTACACTCCTTTCATGTTTCCTACTTGGACTGGGTCCTTTTGAACGGTGTCCTGATACAGCTGGCTGTCTACAGTTTGATTGGGTGGCTTTTTCTTCTTATCGATGAAGTTTTCATTGACTTTACTGATTTCTTCCATCAAAGAACTAGAATCAGCTTCAGCTGGCTTCTGCGTTGTAGTGTTGCCGATAGCTTTCAAGCTGATGAGAGGCTCCTTGTAGCCATCTGTAGATATAACCTCTATACGCTCTTCAGGACTTTGTACTAGGTCAAGCTCAGGCACCACAGCCTTATCAACAATCTGGTCGGACTCAAATTCGGAGTTGATAATCTGTTGAACAACCCGAAGAGTTGTTGAAATTGTGGCCGATTCAGTTTTGTTCTGCACAAGGTTTGGTGAAGGTACAACTTTGATATTGTCCATGCCAGGATTGGGTGTGCTTGTGTCCAATATGCTATTAGACTCGATATTATTATCAGGATCTGTTTCAGCCATAGTTGGATTCACAATACTTGTATCGTTTTGCTTGGCTGTAGTGGAAACAGTTTCTGCAGTAGGAGGAAATATAGTGGTTGATGTAGTCGTTGAAGTTGTCGAGGATGCTGGACGAAAATGAGGCTCAGTTAAAACATCATTGGTTTTGATATTTTGAAAGTCGGTGTGAAGCAATTTGCTACGTCTGCGCACACCATTACGTGAATATCTTGCAGCAGTTTCTTCAATATCGTCGACATCAATGTCGTTGTTTCGTATTTCATCGCGTAGAATGGAAATGTGTCGGACATCGCCATACATTCGTTTCATGAGTCCTTGATTCTCGTGCACGAATCGTCGGACTGCATGCCAAGGGTAAGATGGTCCGGGTAGATTGCAGTAAGCTTGATGTTTCAAATCGCACGGAATTGAGGCTAGAAGCTGTGCTCGACCCTTTCGTGATGTTTTCGGACTGCAAGATGCTGCCGAATCGAAACCAAAACAGTGAGAATATGGGATGGATATGGTTAGTATGTAAAACCAGGATATCTGTAAAGAGAAGAAAAAATTCAATTAGTGCTGTTGTTCATGTGAAATGTATAATAAAAAGGAAAAATAGAAAGGAGTGCTGTTTGTTGGACAATATTATGTGCCCAAGTAAATCGAACTTAAATTAATTAGTTTAATGTTTTTCACTGGTCAAAAAGGCGATACATCAATACTTCCTTCGAATTTTCAATAGAAAAATAACATCAATTAATCAATGTTTAAAAAACGCATCTGACTATCCCCAACCCCTTAAACCGAAGTGACGACTCTAAGTCTCAGAAAATTTTCAATAGCACTCCCTGAGGTCGCAGAAGAGCGGACATTTGTGATGGCACATAGCGAAAGATGCAATACAAAAACTAAAAACACTAACATTAAATGAAAACAAAAGACTTAAGACAGTAACTCGCTTTGCTTTTGATGATGAAATTTAGTGAAGGTAAATGGTAAGAAATAACGGATGGTGAATTTAATTCGAATAGTATGTTTTTCAATTTATATTTTATGATTTGTTCAGCTCCATTCTAGTTGGCGAAATATTTAACGAATAAATAAATTTAAAAGTTTTTCTTCAATAGCTAGAAATGTATTTCAGTTGAATTAGCAATAATTAGCACCCAACCACAGACAATTTGTATTATGCGCCAGCTATACTATTGGATAGTTGTACAGTCACGTCGATATACTTATTTGCGTGGATGAACGTGATGTTGTGTACAAAGGAAAGCATAACATCGGATCGTATGTAGAATAATTAGAATGCATGATGGAAATGGGTTAAGTAAAAGTTTTTCTTTGACTTTCTTGTGTTGTTCGTAGGCTATGTGTGTATGTTATTTTTTTCCGCACTAGTAATTCAGCTTTATTTATAAACGTTATAGTAATAATTGATGGGGTGGCTAATTGATGTGGATAATTATGTAATCGGTTCTGAGGTTATGAACAAGGAGAGTTGGAAAATTTGTTCAAATATTAGAAGAAAAACATTTTCAGAATAATTTCTAGTTGTACATTTCGTGCTGGTTGGTTTCTTAAGATAGTGAATCAACTTTTGTTTAGATATTGTTATGGTTTTTTTCAAATTGATTGTCGTTTTTATAAATATATCAATTTAATGCACGCTTTCTCCCAAAGCATTTATGGATGTGTGGTCGGTTGAGAAATATGTAAACGAGTATTTCGATGTTTTTCGTACACTCTGTTGTTTGTTTTTCTCAGAAATATGGTTTTATAACGATTTTCTTTGGCAAACATTTCAAAATTTTAACTTTTTTGTAAGCTTTTAAGATAAATTATAGTTTAAAAACCATTTGGAGTGGGTACTGTTATTATAATTATGATTTATTTCGACAATATTGCAAAACAAAATAAGCAACACATAAATATCGATGATTTAAAGCACAATTAATGTAAGTTCACTTACTCAAAGCTAACATACAGTAGGTGGGAACGGAATATTTGTTCTTTCTCTTGGTTTTTATTCAAATCAAAATATGTCTAAATAAATTAAATCCACAATAAATCCAATGAGGTTTATAAGAAACATGTTCTGCCTAATATGAACGCAATAAACAGTAGCTCTTAGCCTGTAACATCAAGATAATAAAAATCATAGCAAAAAGACTATAATTTGTCATTCAAATTGATGGTCATTAGCTTCTTTTATTGAAAATGAAAGTTAAGTTGCTTAGGTCTTGGCATCTCGGGCCTTCTAGTCATGATGCTGACAAATGACTAACGATGATATTTATTTTTAACCGTTTACCATTCAAGATAGCCCACACCATCTGTGTATGTGTCGAGATTAACTAGTGAAAGTTTTCGGCAAACTTCTTTTGTTACGATACACTAATTATTTCATTTAGTTTCCTTTCGTTTATGCTTTCATGCCAACCAACGAGGGTATTCATCGTCAAGAGTGAAGGTCATTAATTGGCCACACACATGCATCAAAGATAAAAGACGTCCAATTCAATCTTGTTGGGAATGATCGAACCAATTGAATTATATTCGGTTGAAAAGATTTTGAGGAAATGTCTTTCCAATGTTGGATTGATGTTCGTTTGTCGTTTCTTTGGTGTTCACCATCGAAGTTGGTGTGAATATTTTTAAGCGTAGAAAAATGCGCGGTGCGCTTATGATGCGAAAAGAAAGCCTGTTTGGAAAGGTGCCGGTCAAAATGCACTTCTGAACATTCGAAAAAACAAGAAAAATCTTTGTTCGGCTGCAAAAAGCCTGAGGAGACACTTATTGAAAAAGAAGGCGAATATAAAAGAGAAAACTGAACAATAATATACTATATTTAAGGCGGCTAAGTGGGTACACATGTTTGGCGAACTATACACATGCATGCGAGTGGATGCAGATATACATACATACACCTTTCACTCTTTACCAGTCACCACACTCATTGAAGTCCAATCAGTTTGCAATAAGAATAAAATGCACACTTGAAAAACAGCGATGGCAGAGGTGGGCAACCTTATATGCATAGGAGACTTTCGAAAATCCGATTAAATTTTTAATTATCGATGAGGACTGGGTTATATACTGATTGATTACTTGTAATGCGTTATTGAGTCGAGTTTGGAATGTTGGTAATTCGTCGATATATAGTGGATAAGTTCCTTTAGAACAGTTTCCAAAAGAGTTAATTGTTTTCATGTAAAATCATATACAAAACGGCACGTATTACAGAAATATCATTCATGAAAAATTCAAGTATGTTTGAAAAACATAGACGGATAACCTATGAAGAAGTAAGTGTTTATATAAATGAATAATAGTATATTGTTTGGACAAAATGTAAAGAAGGGATGGCAACTTGTGACACCAAAAGGATCATCAAATTCACGTTTTATATCGTTAAAATTGAATAGTGTGTTTTAATTGGCAAAAGTGATGAAAGTTTTCATTAAGTAGAATATAATTTTTAATCACACAGATAAGAATCGGTAACTTCAATTGAGAAGCTCAACACATAGTCGTGCCATAAATATTGATACAACTGTAAATGCGGATGATATCTTGCAAGTAGCTAATTGTTAAGTTGATAGCCCTGATTGTTGGCATATACCTCTAAAATCGCGCCAAATCTTATCAGTGTAGCTTGAGCCGTTACGATGTAGTGGTCTAACAAAGAGAACCGCATCGCTGTGATTGCTTTACACAGGTGTGGAATGGAGAAAGGCCAAATTTTCGAAAAACTAAAGCCATTAAAAATCACGCGTGTTTTGGTGTATCGAACTATACCATTTTTTTTGATACTGGAGATGTAATAGACCATAAAAGATCCGGCAGACCTCGCTCGGTTCGTAAGTCACAAGCCATCAAAGCTGTAAGGTCCAGAATCGCAAGAGATCCTGTCTTCTAAGGAGGCTACAGAAAAGATCCCGAGGGTTGAACGAGGACATTATCGAGCATCAGTGATGGTTTGGTGGGGAGTGTCCTACGAAGGGGTTACTTCTATCCATTTATATGAAAAGGGCGTCAAAACAGCTGCCAAAAACTATCAGTCGGATATCTAAATGAAGATAGTGGAGCCCCTAAGCCGAACCATGATTGAAAATAAAGAATGGGTTTTCCAACAAGACTCTGCGTCTGCCCATATGGCGAAAACCACACAAGAGTGGCTGGGGAGCCATGTGCCAGAGTTTATCAGCATAATTTATGGCCATCAGCCAGTCCAGACTCTAGTCTCCTCGACGTTAAATTGTGGTCTGTATTAGAGGATATGGTCTGCGAAAAACGCCACCACAACCTGGAGTCGTTGAAAAAAACTGTGGACAATTTCCCGATGGAAGTCGTGCGAGAATCAATAGACCAGTGACCTGACAGACTTCGGCGCTGTATTCAAGCAAAAGGCGGCCATTTTGAATAATTTATTTTTATTATGTAGTGTATTAGCTTTACAATAAATGGTAAAAAAAAATTAAAATTCAACTAGTAGTTTCATTATTATAGTTAAAACATCTTGTATAAAAATTTATGGCACGAGTAGGTATATTTTAAAATAGTGCAATTCGTCATGAAGAATACAACCATTCTTCGTATGAATGAAGGTCTAAACGGCTGCATCAAATCCATATCAAAAATTGTTGGTCACGGAAAGGTGTCTTGCCACTGTGCAAGATCCCGATTAAATCGAAACGCTATTTGCCGTCGTACAGTCTTGAGTTGTTCAGACAGAAACAAGTCACAACTTACTCAGCAGTTCAGATCTAGAAGCCATGATACCATTGGGCTTCCATGGAAAAATTAAACATCTCATCACGTCGTCGTCTAGAACTCGCTCAATTCAAACGAGACCATCATCAGTCCATCCAGGTGGGACACATTGGTGAAGTCAAGTGCAATCCATTACAATTAATTTCAATTAAAATTAAATCGAATACACCTGAAGTCAGACGAGGATTGTGTGGTGCTCCAATGACACAATTTCAATTCATTGATGAGACTTTTGTACAAGAAAAGATGTTCTAGTTGCGGAAGGGCAAACACGGGGAGAGAGAGGTGAATTTATTTCATTCAAGTTTTATTTTCTTTCCGTTGATTGTTTGTTGATTGATAATTACCGCCTCGGCATTTGCCTTTCTTTGATGAAAAGGTAGAGGTGTCGGTTAGAGTGATATCAAGGCAAGCGTTTTAATTATAAGGAGGCTGAAATCGTGTCGAAGAATTTGACGAATTAGATCAACGGAGAAAGATAGGCAAGCTCATGATGATTCTTAATACGATTTCCATTAAAACTAGTTCAGCTTTGAAATGATTTTATTAATTCAGTCAATGCTTTCCACGAGTAATGATGCTAACATTTTCCAGGTTGCTGGAATAGAAATTGCAGAACAGATCAAAGTGCTTCTAATTTCAATGATAAGTTACATAGGAAGTATCGTGGAGAATAAAAATCTTCTTTAAACATTCTGCTCTTAAGAAAATAATGATTTCATTTTAAAATCATAGAAATGAGAATGAGAATACATCCCTTGAAAAAAACGATATTTAACTAAAGTAAATATCAATGAAAACAGATTTTGAGAAATTTTAAATATAACTTTACTAGCAAACTTTATCGAAACGAACTGAGAGACAATACTTTTCCGTCTGCTTCAAAGGGCACTCCATTCAACTATGGTATGGCGTATACGAGATAACATACTTGTTACTAACTTGATTGCTTTCGATAACCTGAAAATTATGGTGTAGTCATTGCGCTCTGATGATTGCAAGAAGTAAGTAGTTTAACAAGATGATTCCGACCACCTAAGTACAAGAATAATGATCGAATAAGTTCCTTCAGAGTGAGTATTTTAGTATCGAATTGAAAATGATGGGATGAAGTTGTAGCCCATCGTTGAAAAGAAAGTTGTGGCTTTCTCAACTGGAGTCAAGGGAAAACATTTAATGATGCTGAAATTAATTAACAGATGAAATCGTGATACTACATTCTTCTGCACTCATACATTGAACTAGATGGTAACTTAGAAAGTGGTATTGGAAACAAATGCCAGAATATCCAGGAAACGTGGTAACTGTTCCATGCTTGAAAAGGATTGTAATTGTAATGAACAGCAATATTATGATATCGTTGATCCCGTAGATAAATCTTTTTATAATAAGTTAGAGGCTAAAAATAAAAAAAACTTTAACAAAAATTTAAGGAGTGATGCAGTGCTTGAGGTTGATAATTGAAATTCGTACAAAATACCATAATTTGATCATGATTATTTTGCACTACTGATCATACCGCTCTTTTATTATACAATAAAATATATGTAATATTTTTCAATTGAGCTGCCTTTATTTTTCTACAGGCTTAAGTTGGATGGTCTTTGAAATATCGATATTAATGATTACTCTCTTGTAAAAGTAAGGATACCTCATGTAACAACTAGAAGATGACTATGGGTCATATATTCTCACGTTTTCAGCTTATTTACGGAGGATGCCGATGAACCTTGACTTTTTCTGTAAAAAGGGATTTTTATGATCTTTCCATTCTATAAAAAATTCCTGTCACGGAAAATTCCTATCATATCATTCATTTTCATTTATTCATCAGTTATTCATAGCTCATTTGTAATTTTGCTTCATAGCTCTTGGGTTTCAGCCCATAATTTTTCATCATATTTTTGTTTCTCTGCTATTGGATTTTAGTCCATAATTTTTTATCATATTTTTGTTTCTCTGCTCTTTGATTTTAGTCCATAATTTTTGATCATATTTTTGTTTCATAGCTCTATTTTACGATTCACAATTCTATTTCATAGTTTGCAAGCCTCTGGATGATGTGAAATGAAGCAAGCAGGAGGCGAAGCCCTATAGTTCACTTATTAAAAACTTGAAGCTTTTTGGATTCGGCAGAAAAATCAAAATCAAATTTTTTTACAGATTTCGTTAGTAAATTTCATCAAGAATACGATTTAAAAGGATTTTTACTGATATTTTAATTTTTAAAGTATTTTCAAGCGTGTATAGCGAGAAGCCGTAAGACAACATTTTTGACGCTCCACTGTGTTTCGGTATTCTCGACTCTCTTCTCCTGAATTACGAAAGTATAAGCAGGTGGACCACAAAGTGTGGCTTGGGAGTGAACCCTTCTAAGACGGAGCTTGTCCTCTTTACAAGGAAGCGCAAAATTCCAGACTTTAGGCCGCCCACACTTAATGGCGAAAGTCTTGCGCTCTCCAATCAGGTGAGGTACTTAGGGGTCGTGCTAGATCATAAGCTTACCTGGAGGGCAAATCTGGAAGAGAGAGTGAGGAAGGCTACAGTAGCCTTTTTCACGTGTAAGGCGCTCTTTGGGCCTAAGTGGGGACTCAAACCACGGGTGGTACACTGGATGTACACAGCTATAGTCAGGCCAATTCTGACCTATGGGGCTATGGTGTGGTGGGAGGCGCTGAGCAAGAAATGTAACCTGGCTCAACTCACTAAGATCCAAAGAGTGGCGTGCTTGGGGATAACGGGTGCTTTGCGTACTACTCCCACAGCTGCATTAGAGATCATTTTGGATCTTCTTCCATTAGATCTGCACTGCATGGAGGCGGCAGCCGCCAGTGCTGTGCGTCTGAAGGGTGGAGGTTTCTGGAGGGAAAGGCCCTATGGGCACTCCACAGTACTGAAAAGTCTTTGTGGGAAGCAAGGCTATGTCAACATGGACTATAGAGTGCCAACACTGGACTTTGAAACAAATTTCTTGACCTTCGTCCCCTCAAGAGAAGAGTGGGAGAGCGGGGGCTAGCCGGCAAAGGAACTGTGTCAGTGTACACGGATGGCTCGAAAACGAGCACGGGCACGGGAGCAGGAATCTTTTCCGAGTACTGGGGCCTTAGTATATCGTTGGAGCTCCCCGTGCACTGCACAGTTGTGCAGTCGGAAATAATGGCAATCTTGAGAGCTGCGAAAGAAGTTAACAAGAGAGGGGAGGTCGATAAAGACATCACTTTCTTTGTGGACAGCAAAGCAGCCATAAGGATGCTAGAATCAGTCTTAGTGTCCTCCAAATTAGTTGAAACCTGTAGGTCGGAACTGGGGAGGATCTTTCAAAAGAACAGTTTAAAACTGTGTTGGGTTCCTGGGCACAGCGAAGTGCACGGAAATGTAAAAGCGGATCAGCTCGCTAGGGAGGGATCCCGTGAGGCGCACCTGCATGAGAAAGTGGGGGTAGGGGTCTCAATGAAAGTTCTTAGGCAGGATATAAAGGTATCAGCCTATGAGCTAGCATTGAGGCGCTGGAGAAATTTAGGCACATGCTGCACCGCTAGACAGATGTGGCCAAATTATAACAAAAAGCGCACTCTGGGCTTGTTATCCCTAGACAGAGGTGCAATAAGAAACCTTGTGGGTATACTGACGGGTCATGTGGCTTTCGGTGAACATGCAAGAAGAATCGGGCTCCCAGCGAACGACCTGTGTCGAAGCTGCGGCGATGAAGAGGAGACAGAATCTGTAGAGCATCTTCTCTGCAGTTGTCCGGCTCTAGCGAATAATAGGAAAAAACACTTAGGTGCTTTCTTTTTCGTGAAGCTAAGTGAGCTAAGTGTTATGAGAATGGACCAGTTCCTGGATTTCCTCAAGGAATCGGGGTGGTTCATGGAATAATATGGTAGTTTTTCCATGTCTTCAGGGCACAATGGGCCAACGAGGCCTAAGTGAAGCGGAAGCCGTGCGGCTTAGCACCCTTCAACCTAACCTAACCTATAAGCATGGTCAACCTCTTGATCAAGAAGCTCAAATAATTTGGAAGCCAATATACGAAAATTTAATTCCGAAGGATTTATAGAAAGGTACTTCGTAATTCATAGAAAAATATAAATGCGATTTTCTCGAATTCATGTTTTTTTAAGCAGGCGAACACGATTTTAGAAAATTTACTCAACCGATCACTCTGATTTTTTTACACACATATATGACTGTATCATTATAATCGGTATTAAATTTTCCGATTTTCACTCAATTTTCCACCCTCAAAAATAGTTTTTTTTAAAAAAAACGGCCGCTATTTTGTTATTTTTCAATGAGAAAAAATCAGTCCGGTGCCTGTTTTTTTGTTTCCAGATGATCCAGTAACCTGATATCACGTCTGCCGTTATTTTTTGATGTTTTAAAAAATGGTTATGGGTAAAAAACAATGAAAAAATCTAAAAAAAAATATTTTTGTGCACCCAAATTTCAAAATGATATCTATTTTCTTTCTATTGAAAAAAATGGTTAAAATTTTTCTTTTTCTTTTTGAAAATCGTAACCTAAAAGACTCCTTAAATCAACAATTTTGTTTATTAGCTAATGACAACACTATGTGAAACAATCAAAGATAATCGCACTTGTGGATAACTGATAAGCATTAGTTTTATGAATAGATAGTTAGGACGACTCTCTGGTTATATAATGTAGATTGTTAAGACGACAACAGTTGATGTATAGTTTAGCGTTGATGAAAATGTTGAACAAGCGTTGAAAATAATCAATATCCGGACATTCACTATTATAACTTAAATTTTAGTTTAAAAATTCAAATATAAGGTATGTTTATTTTTATTTTCGAGGATACCTTAATATATCTTATCAAATACCATCGAATCTTGATAATTATGTTATTGAATGACTCGTTTAGTAAAGAAACAACAAATAAGTCTATGTTTCTTTAGATATGCTTTAAAATGTTCAGCTCTCACCAAGAAGTTAATTTTCGGGTAAAGGTTAAGATTATGACCATCACTCCCGAAGAGGGTGAGAGTAGGGGGGATCGAAAGAAGGGGTCCCCCTACTACTGTGACAAAAAAACTTCGTGGCGGTCACGCCCCATGAGAAGTTATGGGGGTTTCCCTACTAAAAAATGTTTTTTTTGTCTATTTCCAGAGATCATATGAAATCCTAAAATTGATCTGAGGAGTGATTTTGAGAATTGTTTTGAGGTCGGAAAAATTAAAAAAAAATATGTAGAAAAAAATAAATAAACACAAATAAAAAATATAAGCCCGCGCGGGAGGGCGAGGTGACTGAGAAGCGCAGGGAGGGGTGCAAAACGTGTGTCGAAAGTGTTGCCCCTATTCATATTACATTTATGGTAAAAATTACATTCATCAGCTTTTTCATAAAAGTTTATTTTTTAAAATATTTTTTATTGTTTTTTTTTTACAAAAAAAAAAACGTTTATATTTCAAATTTTTTCATCCTCGAAACAAGTCTAAAAATCACTTCCCAGATCAATATTACGATTTCATATGATCTCTGGAAATAGGCAAAAAAACATTTTTTAGTAGGGAAACCTCCATAACTTCTCATAGGGTCTTGACCGCCGCGAATTTTTTACGCCATTGTAGCAGGGGAGCTCCCTCTTTTGATCACTCTACTCCATAATCTTAACCTTTACCAATATTCCTTTTTGATATGAGTTTTTATATTTAAGTTTTACCATGAGATGATGATTAATTTTACAGGCAATTTATTGCACTTCGTGGTGTTTTGCATGCATCTTCTTTAGGCACTGATTCCAAATACATTCTTCCTACTCTAATCTCCAAAATACCTTTGGCTATTGCCACAGGTCGCAAACCACTGTTTCCCAATAAAAAAATAACGCGTTCGGTGCGTCGTAACAAATTATAATTTCACACTAACAATTTCGCCAGTCAAATTCTTGATCTCTTTACATAACTGGTCATGTTTACCACGAACGGTAATCGAGCCAATAGTTTGGCCAACCCGCGTCGACTCATTTAACCAAAAAAAAATAAACACATAACTACGACAACGAACCGGCTTCGTCGAATAATTTCACAATTTAAGTTGAATTTTCTTTTATAATCTCCAGTATTTGTTACCTTAATCTGTTCCGTTGTGTTATTGACTGTAGTGGCTAACAGATACTTTCACTTTCGTTTTTTTCTGCTTTTGATTTTCTCAAACGGACGAAAAAAAAACTATCAGCAAACACCGATAATCCGGTTGATATTATGCATGCATATGTGAACACATGTATGTATTTGCAGCGAAATGATAATTATTAAACATATTCTAATCTATGCAATTGTTTGACTAATCTGCATGAGAGTAGGTCAGCAGTGGATTGCAAAAATGAATAGAGCTTTAAAAGCGGGGACTCGGAAGAAGCCTTAGCAACAAATTGTCATATCTATTGCGGAGGGCGAAAGAAACGGACAAGAAAACAGATAGATAGATAGAAAGATCGATGGTGATGGTGTCGCGCAACAATCCGTGCAGAAAGCGACGAATAGCAAGCAGCAACATATTTACATGTTCGAAATCTGGAACAACTTTTACTGTCGTTAAAAATACTTAATACTACTAGTGCGATCTTGGATCTTTTTCATGTAAAGTTGGGAAGCGTTTTTTTTAATTGTTGGGTTGCGGGTTGACTGTTGATGGTGCAGGGATCAGACAATTGAAAAAGAACTCACTAATTGGGTCTATGCCGGCATAGATACTAGAGGCGGCATAAACAGGTGTAATAATTGATAATTGATGGCATATTGCTTGATCGCTTCTTTAAGATGTTTGTGGACTACTGCCAAGACTAGCGACAAGACATCATAAACTGAAAACTATGTACTCGCGCTGCGAATTGTAATCATTGATTTTTTTTCAAACTGATTTATACTGAACATTTAATTATGATTGAAAATAAAATCCGTGGGAAATATTCGTATAATGATGATAATCCAATGACAGTAAAATGATAAGATATAGAGATAATTTACTGAATTACACTTATCTGTTGGTCGTAAAGATTATTTATTTAGCTTACTATGAAAAGAAAGATTTTTTCTTACATGCAGGTGTGAAAGATATGTAAACAATTGCCTATCTTGAAATGATTGTAATCTAATTCATTGGAATTCATTCTCAGCTGACCGGTCGAAATGTTTTATTGGATATGTTTTCTCATCTAAAGTTTTGAAATAAATGTGCGAACAATAAAAAAATTGTCTTTTAAATATATATGCTTCGGTACATAAGAAAATGAGATAAATGTTTGTTAGATTAATTATATTACATATTTAAAACCAAAAACCAAAAATAATGACTGAAAATTGTTAAAATGAAATTGTCTAAATTATTTTATTGCACCTAGCTGACTCTTCAGATTCCATGATGTTTTTTTATGCTCGACTCATTGTATTGAGAAAATGGAGATTGCGTGAGATTTCAATATCAATAATTTTCTCACGAGTGTAATATTAAAGGCATTTCAAATTTCCGGAAAATTGGTCTCGCTTTAGCGCGAAATACGATAGAAGTAAATTTAGCGAAAAATGTGCATCGAAAAGAATTCCAAACACGGGGACTGGTCAAAATTGATAGCTTTATTAATTATTTGTGGTTTATCATGGCCAAAAATTAAACAGAGACGTGGATAAGTTAGAATATTCCTTTTGAAATCAACATATCAAACATGAGATACTTTGTTGACTTCCATACATAAATGTTACAACGAATGCAATTGATATGTAGGAAATTCTTGAAATTTTTAGAAGCAAAAGCACAGCGGGGAAGAGAAAAACTAGAATGAAACAACGTATTTAAGCAGTATATCATGGAATGTAAAATGACTGTTATATATGTATAATAAAAGATTTAAGGCAGTAACCTGCTAAAATTTTCATTTGCGTGTGATGTATGCAGACATAAAAGTTTCATAGACATTACTTTGGATATCAGTTAGATGCTTGCCATCTCAGACTAGGAAGTATTCAATTAATTCGATATAATCCACTAGAGATTTAAAATTTATTGACTTATTTATGACTCATTTTTCAACTAAAATACAGTGAAAATATGATCAGATGTAAACGAAAGTGAAAAAATGTCTGATTCAAAGAGAGCAAATATTCAACACAAAAATTGGTTATAGTTTCTCCCAGCCAAAAATTAAAATAAATCTATATCTATTTCAATTTCTGGCTTATTATTCTCCTTATCATGTTTTTCTTTGATAACTTAGAGAGAATTTTTATTTTATTTTACATTACCACTAAAAACTACATAAATGAAATTGCTTTGAAAGAATTTAATACAAAAAGGTAATAAAACAAAGAAGAACTGTGACAAATCGATGAAATAAATACAAATGTAAACTATTTCAATATTTAGGTTTATATTTTCTTATTTGCTTCAATCTGAATGCTTGTTTTTGAATAAAATTAAGGAGTTTATATGCAAGATCATTTATCTTAGATCAATTTACTGTCACTTATCTTAATGAAAATACAGTGAGGTAGCCTGAAATGGTGAAAATATTGCTTCTATAATTTTAGGATTTTGTATCCATTTTTACACTATTCAAATAGTTAAGTAATTAAATATTGGTTCTGACGACAATGCCAATATTTAGAAAACATAATTCAGTTTTGAATGCTGTCGGCTTCAAAATTCAAAATCAATTACATGGACAACCACCTTAGAAAACGAAGAAAATGAATTAAATTGTCATATAAATAAAAACATTTTGATCAAGTGTGTCATTAAAAAAATCAAATATTAAACTTATGAATGACTCAAAAATCTTTACAAAATATTAATCATCCTACGATAAAAACTAATAACATTGGTTAAATCATGGTATTATAAGAAAAATATCTCTAAAATTGACGACCAGCTCTAGAAAAGAAAACCAAAAAAATCATGAAAAATGTGTTTTGAGAAAAAATTTCTGGAAAGTTTTCACGAGTCAGTTTTTGGCAACGATTAAAAAAAGAAACAAACAAACAAACAAAACCCATTAGAAATTTTCTAACGGCCAGTGAAAAATAAATTCCTTCAATTTCAATCGAAATCATACTTTAGAAAATAAAAATAAATATCGATTAAGTGAAAATATATTCAGCGTTGTGAAATACTATTGTGTAGTATTTGGCATAGTAAAGATTGGTTTCAGTAATTTGCGAAAATAATTAGAAGAGCGGTTATTAAAAATCTATTTATGTTAGGCTATGTTATTTAGGAGCAAACGTGCCTAAATACGATGCCTTGAATGTCAGATGTTTCCTCTGTCTTTTTCACTTCAGGGGCACGTTGAAAATAATATATGCATTGAATTTCTTCATGCTTCCATTAAACCTAAACATAAACATTTTAATATTTGCAAAAAATGAATGTTATCCTTCATTTGAGTCATAGGTCATAGGTTTTCAAAGAAAATAATTTCGTAGAAGCTGCAATATCCTTTTATAAAGACGATTGTCCAGCAATTCATTTATTCAAATTTTTACCAAGAAAATAGGTGCCCAAACAAAAAGTTTTATTGATAATTTCGTTAAAAACTTTGTCAAAAAATTCAATGGAATTCTTCATCACTTTTACAACTAATTATTTTGTTTCAGATTATCAAAGTTTAATTGAAAATCAAACGTTGTTTGTTTCGAAATAAGTAGCTTGCATGGTTTCCACACATTTTTGATTTTTTTTCAGATTTATTCAAGCATATCAAAATTAAATGCGAAACGTTTCAGTAGTCACTTTCTAATTTTTTTATAATTAATTAATTTTACCACGCGATGCATCCAAAAAGATATCTCTCATATTAAGCACCTTGAAAACTTGAGCCAAAATTCACAATACTGCACCGATATAATAAGTGAAAACAACTTCCACTGCAACATAAATGCTTTTCAATACTCGAAAATAAGACCGAAAAAAACATAGTGATTGACTACTTAAATTAATACTTACGTAAATAAAATATCTCCTGTAATCCATTTTAACGATTACAGCTCGGGTTTCTTTCACTTGAAATGCACGAATATTCGACTCACTCAATTCACGAATAAATTAAATAACAATCGGACGCCGGCAGTGATGAAGCTTAGCTCACGAATTTTTCGCTCTTCCATTAACTTTCTTCGTTGATTAATTTAAAGTGGATTTTCACAGCGGAAGCGGTAAAATAGCATTGGGTCATAGTATTGGCACTTTCTCGATGATAGGCAAAAATCGCACCCACAATTGACTCTTGCCTGGATTTTCATTGGTTTTTCAAATTGATTGGTGAGTGCCTGCCGCAAGCAAATATCACACTTTTAAATCACTTTTGCCGAGCGTGCCAGGTTAAAACAACATGTACTCGTATATTGTTAAAACAATTTTCTTGTCATCACAGGCGAACGATTGTTTTGAAAAACGGTTATTAATTGGTTGATTATAGTTTCTCAAACGGAAAAATCACACGCGTTATTTGAAAAGCAAGTGCGCAATTATCTTTCCCGTAAAATTAGTGGAGAAATACGATTGATATGCGCGCACATCGACGACAATATCTTCTCCGGCGCGTCAACTGCTGAACGTGAAGCGCTTAACTGTTGTATTCTTGTATTTTGTATAAGAAAAAGTGAGGCTGGCTTTTCACTTAGTAGGTCAGTAGTGGCCTTCTCTCCACCGCTGTACTGGTCGCGATCGCGAGACGAACCACGAAACGTGAAGCACCTAGCGACGTTTGCATTTCTTTTACCTTGATGATGGTAAGTGGTGGTCTTGCCCCGATCGTGGTCTTTATCTTTTCGCTCATTGCGTGGAGTCGGAACGAAGACTAACTATAAGATCGCGTCGGTGGCGGTGACAGTGTATGATGATGGGAAGTATTTGAGAAGAAGAAGACGACGAACAAGACGTCGTTGATGTAGAGATGGAGATGGCCACTGTGATACTAGCGATATCAATTGACTATTTGTGGTGGTGTTTTTTTTCTCAATGAAGCCCCATGTGGAAGTTGGGAGTGTACTCATGTAAGACATATAAATTTGTTTTTTCTTCTTAAATTTCTATTATTTCTAATATACAAAAATATTGTGTGTGGTGGGGTGGCCAGTCGCCTTGGGGAACTGCCGCGCCTGTAAATATAATAAAAATAACACATAAATGTGATGGTCGAGCACAATGAGTAGCGACTCTACTCCGATTCAACATAAGACATAAACTACATTCAACTACACGTCATTCTTTCATTAAGGGAAACATCATAGACAGTCCTTCGTATTTGTAGCTTTATATGGGCACCGCACCATCGTCAAGAGAGAGCACACGAGACAACACGGAACCTACGCGTAAGCTGACATCAAGGAAGAGCGCACGAGATGCCAGCCGGGGTGAAGAGGTGAGCCATGAACCAACCCTACGGAGAGGAGCTCCATCCCCGCTACCACTAAGAGAGAGCACCATCCTTAGCTCCAAGGTTCCTGGTTCGGTTACCAGATTAGCTTCACTTAACACCGCTTAAACATCATTTTACTATAATTCTCCAACCGGGGCAGTTGAATATCGTGATTAATTCTACTGTAACAAATTCAGTACACAAAAAACACAATCACACCGACCACAACACTTAATAAGCAAAATTGCTTACCTTTCCAATAAATCCATGCTCCTTAATTTTACTCCTCGTCTTGACACAGCTTGCACAACTTATAACTTTCACGTCTGCATTGATATTGACGCGCTGATCCTAGCTGCAAGGATCAGCCACCAAGATCAGGCTAATACAACATGTGTTGCATATGTGCGCAACATGGGGTGTGAAATAACATGCAAAACCGGTCCGCTATCTTGGCATCGAGGACAAAGTAGCGAGCCGGATTCTTATCTATTTACTACGAATAAATCTTCAGGATATGGGCACTACATATGCGCTTGCAAGGATGCCACGCTACACTCAATATGGGAATTCAGACAAACCAAGTAATTTGACACGAAAAACTTAAGACAGTAGCCCGGTATAAATTTAAATAAGTGCTAGATAATTTCGTTCATGTTTGAAGTAAGTGATGGGCGGTTTTATCAAAACCTTGTCTAAATAAACTTTCCAAAGCTAAACCAAACAAAATTTCACAGCAGACAGCAGATATTCTGAAGCAACGTGGATTTTTCTCTGTGAACATAGAACAATCAGATAAAAAACCCGCATCACTTTAAAAAAGGTAACAACTCGAAATGAATAACTTTTCAAAGGCAAATACTTTTTGGTCTGATTCGATACACACATATTAATGTTGTTTGAGTTGCATTAAAATCGATATCAAAATCAAATTATACAATTCCCAATAATCAAAGCGGTTTCAAAGAGCTGGTTTAGCTCAGTCAATCGTTTATAAACCACTTCACTACGAAATCTGGCTTGAATATGTGAAGATATGATCATAATATGTTAGACTTTTTGGAAGACATCTACTAATGTTTCGTTCATTTCTAAAGGGACACACTAAAAAACACTGTAAACGTATATCATCTAACTTTTAGATTGTTTCTTTAACACCCAATCATAGAGCTAAGTTCGAATTAGGTATAAAAGTATTCTGTAGAATCACTTAGAGTTTTCCAAAATTCGTCGAAAAAAAGTGTAATTTTTCTAACTGGGCATAGCATCTTGTATCACATTTTACTATCTATGTATAATTCACTACTTTGCAGCCTACACAGCCCGTAGATGCTCAGTAATTTTCGCCACTATATAACCACCACCCAATATATGTATGTACTATGAGCAGAAACAAGAGCTAGACATCGAGATGCGTGCATAACATGCGAGTGAAGGTGAGAGCTTTAGCTTTTAGATTTATCTTCGAGACATGTGATAGTCAAAGAAAAGCTTTCTTCGTTAGAGACACTCTTATCTTTGGTTGATGTTCAAGTACTTTAATTTGTTGATCAGTGATAGTTGGTAGACACAATGGTGTTGCCGACCAGACGAAAATTGTATTATTGTGCGAATATTCACGAATATTTCAAGATAATAATCTGTTTTCTTTTAAAAAACTTCACAATGGTTTTTTGAGTTCATTGACGCTTTGACTCGTGAATTGTTGTTAGGTGTGTCTTGGATTGAAATAATTCAATCATAATGAATACATCTCGCGTTAAGAATAGAACAATAATTGGAGTCAGAATTACTTTGTGTATTCACAAAACATATTGACACATTTCAAATGTTGGAAAGGGTTACTGTCCTAAGTCTTTTGTTTTCTTTGCAAATCGCTGACGGCAAATTTGTTTACTTCAAGTTAAAAGTGTACGAAATCGTGGTGAAGCCTGCTGATATGTTGAATACAATGTGGTAACTCAAAGATCACCGCTTAAAAATGAAAAATGAAACAGACTTATTAATTTATGATTTGATCAAGAGATTTGATGGAAATGAAACCAACCACTTTTTTATCGTAACTTTTAAGTTGAATTATTTAAAGGCTTGTACAATATAATTATTTTGGGTAAAGGTTACGATTATGGCCCGTACCCCTGCAATCGAAAAAGGGGGTTCGCCTACTACTATGGCTTTAAAAGTTCGCGGTGGTCACGACTCCATGAGAAGTTATGGTTAAAAAAATACTATTTTGCCTATTTCCAGAGATCATATGAAATTGTAAAATTAATCTGGGAAGTGGTTCTTAGACTTGTTTACAAGTCAAAAAATATAAAAAATTTCTTTTTGCAAAATATGAAAAAAATAAAAAACATATAAAATACTCGTATATCAAAAAAATTAAAAAATCATAAAAAAATTGATGAAAGCCATTTTTACCATAAATGTAATATAAATAGGGGTAAAACTTTGTACACTTGTTTTTTAGTAGGGGAGCCCCCATAACTTCCAATGGGGCCGTGACCACCGCGAACTTTTTATGCGTTAGTAGTAGGGGACCCCCCTTTCGATCCTGCTTACTCCTACCCCCTTCAGAGGTGGGAATCATAATCTTAACCTTTACCCTATTTTGTCATAAAACTAAGCATTTACACTTGTTTTTTGTTCGCGGATAAGCAACGCAAACAAATATTCGTCAAATAAAAATTAGAGGACTATAAATGCCAATGACTTTTATTTGAAAGTAGCAAATAGTTTCTTCTCCTGATCTATCGTCGTTGCTTTTACGAAATCAGCATATGTTTTGATATCAGTGCTCAAAATGAAATTGAAAATGGAATGGAAATTAAAAAAAAACTCTTAAAGTTTCTTATAGAAAAATGTGTTCAGTCTAAGATGAAAAATAGTTCGATCAAAGCAAATGCTATCCAATGAAACTATCTGTTTAATAAATGTCTTGAAATTATTTTTCTTATTGGAAAAACTCTTTATCTGTTTTGGTCAAAAATATCCTAATATCCCAGGCACAAATTTCATTTGGAATAATTTTTTGCAATACATAGAATCTGTTAGATTTCAAAACTAATCTTTAGTCAAGAATATGAAATAATCTGATCTAGAAAAATGTTTAAAAACGCAGAAAAAATGTACATTATCCAACAAAAATGGCCTAACGCATGGAAGATTTTTCCATCCATGAAACAATTATCAATTCAATAAAACAATAGAAAGCATATTCTTTGACGGACGACCATTTGCTTGTTTCATCCAAAAATAAGATACAGCAACGTCTTAATGTTGTCATAGCCTTCAAAAAATATATTTTTTTAACAAAATAAATAAAATTAAAGGTAGCAAAGGGTTTTGATCAAAACAACTCAGATTCATGGAAAGTTAGAATACTATTTCGAAAAAAGTTTGTGATAGAATTTTGAGCTAAATGCAATGGTGTTTTGATCAAAATTCAGATGTAAATTTGACCAAAATATTTTGTTCAACATAACAAAACGACGGCATTCTAGTCTGAAATGTATATTATGGTGCAGACGTGAGGTAAAAACGGCAATTCATTCAAAATTAACGACAATCAAAGAAAACGTGGTATATGTATATATTAAAATTATGATACGATTTCGATCGAATTCAGTTGATATCTGTTGACGTGATCTTGTCCGAAGAGATGATAAATTATCCCAAAAATAATTTAAAAAATTAGTTTACCTTCAAACTTATACGGCATCCCACTCAGAGATCAAAAGTCTGAATGGTGCTCGGACCTCTTTTAGTTAAAATAGAAGTCCAATTAAGTTATGATTTTTTAAAATTACAGGGCCCTGAATAAACAAAATAATCAAGCACCTCCTTCTATTAAATTAATGCCTAAACTATGTTGAGCATATACTAATAAACCAAAAGTAATATAAAATCGCGTTACCTGCCGAAAGATGCATAAATTTAGAAAGCGTCATATGTGTTGTTGACTACTTAATGGGAAGAAACCTTCTAGCCTAGAAGCTTGGTATCTTCATTAGCGAACGAACGATTAAAAGCAATTAATGCGGTCCATGAAACGATAAATTAGACATAACCAGCGATCAAAGGCCAGGCCAGTCTACCAGATGGTTTAACGCTGAAAGACACCACCACCAGTTGCTGAGGCAATTCTTCCGTGCGCGTTGTCACTGGGTTGCGGCTGCGAATGTGATTCCACAGCCATCCCGTCTGCATGCACATGGCTTGAATGGGTACCTGGCGATTGCCATCTTTTCTTTATATTTCCATTGATTAGAAAAGAAATTCATTGATAGCTTAGGCTCGGGCAGCTTTTAAAATGTTGACCTTACGCTTGATCTCTTCGGCGGTATGAAGATCTTCATTAGATTAAGTGATTTCCTGACCGAATGTGGCACAGTGGGTATAACTACAAAGATCGTCACAACGCCATTCCTAATGATATGTTCCGAATACGTGTGTTGATTTATCAGCGATCACAACAATAGTTATTAGCATATTGATCGGCTCAAGAGCCAAACAGATATTTTGGCGATTGACGAGCCGACGAATGTTTTCTGGCAGAATAATGGTTCGGTGCGAAACAAGCTCTTTTGTTGGTGGCACTATCAATTTCACGCTATCTTTTGGGCACTTCATTATTGCGAATTTGTGAAGAGTGATGGCTAAGCTTGAGTCAAAAAAAAATTTTTATCTACAAAATAAAAATAATACTGTAAACAATCGTTCTACTTTTATCGTGATGGTTATTGAACGTAATGATTGTATGCAACGAATAACGGAATTTTCAACTAAATTGATGTATCTTAGTTGAAAAAATCGTGAAATTCGATTATTTCGAGTGTGAGGAAGAATTTTCGAAAATGCATTTGCATATTAGATTGGATCATATTGATTTAAAATTGACCGAAAATCAGGTTCTAAATTGTGGGTAGGACGAGATAACTATAAAGTGACTTTGACCGTGGGAAGCAGACCGATGCTGTGTATCTGTATGAATTATTTGAATCTATTCATGAAATCCACCCAAATAGCAAAATATTAAACTGAATATTTATTAAAAAAATATTGCTGAAGGTGATACAAAAATGACGCCATTTAAAATGATGATTAAGGGGTCTTTTAGGTTACAATTTTTCAAGAAATCAGGACCGTTTGCAGAGATGCACAATTAGCTAGTCAGTAGCTGAAAAAGAGTAAGGAATTTTGTATGGCCCAGGCATAGCAGAGTAGAAGTATATAGCGTTAAAAAATCGTAAAAAAGGAAACGCGATTTTTTTCTTCAAATTCATGTTTTTCAAGCTGGTGGACACGATTTAAAAAAAATACTCAACCGATCACTCTGATTTTTTAATATATTGTTGTACACATATATGGTTATAGCCGGATTCAATATAATCTGTATCAAATTTTCCGATTTTCACTCAATTTTCCACCCTCCAAAATAGGTTTTTTTAAAAAATGGCCGCCATTTTGTTAAATTTTAATGAAAAACAGTTACTCCGGTACCTGACATAGGCATTTAAACGAGGATAAATTTGGCGTTTCGTTTTCCCCCCAGATGATCTAGTCATCTGAAATCACATCCACAGTCATTTTTTGATGTTCTTTTAAAAAATTGTTAATATTTTTGTACACCCAAAGTGCCAATTAACATATGCACAAAAATTGAATTGAAAAAAAAGGTTAATGTTTTTTTGAAAATCGTAACCTAAAAGATCCCTTAAATCAATGCAACCACATTAAGTAAATACATTGTATATTGCGTTCATTGAATAATGTTACATGGTTCCGCAAAGTTCAAAAGAAATGAAAACTTCAAAAATATCGAATAAAATGTTTTTAAATTTAAAAAATAACAACAAAGAATTATTTTGATTTCTCAAAGCAATAGTTTATTATTCTTGTGCTTTTTTAATACTTTAATAATTGAAGAAATATACTGAGGATGCAATATTTGCTCAGTGTACCAGTCATTGCCTTTTTCCAACACTCAGATCAAGCTAAAATATTCCTTATTGATGTTAAAATCTCAGATCATGTCCAATAGGTATCCTTTTTTTGTGTATAAGTTATACAAACCATTCTTTTTTCGTCACAATCTAAAAATTTATTTATTAGGACTTTAATTGACTGAAGCGACGACCGAAAAAATTGTTGCGCGATTTTTTGTCCTGATTTTCATACCTTAGTTGTTTGTGGAGAGCATTCTAGTTATAGTTGTGGAGTTGGGAAGGTGGAATCAGAGATGAAGAGATGAGCAAAACGTTAATATCTGCGAAGAAAGAGATCGAATAGATTGTCAATTTTCCTTCGAAAAAAATGGCTAGAGAAGCTACAATGCGAAATATGTTTGTGATTGCCTTGCATAAATAGTGAAAAAGTGTTTAAATATGAAGAAAACAACTAATATAGGTAAGTCTGATTTTTTCAAAAGAACTCCAAGTGGGCCAGGTCAACTTCAGGATTTCAATTCTCACAGGTATAATGTCACCATCGTCTTGTATCAAACAGCTCCACAGCTCAATGATCGATTGGTGAGATAAAATACGTTAAGTACATCCAACTATTCGATAAGAGATTCTATGCGGGCAAATTATCGCAACGATGTAAATCCTGCTAGACACTATGGAAGCTGCAAGCATTCATTAGAAATCACATCGGATTCACGATGTTTAACAACATATAAGTTGTTCACACGCTCAGTAAAACTTGCAGTCCGAAAACCAGCCAAACCACACCACTATCTTGTACGAACATATACACCATCATTCATTCGCCAATTACAAATTCACCAGCGATGTTTGTAGCTGGCCCAGCTAGCCAGCGATAGCAAGGCAGCAGCCAAGAAGCCAGAAGGGAATCCCGACAACGAGATATTCTGCTCACATGCCAGACAAAAAGAAAATCAAGGAAAACGGCAATATACATTCAAAACACACACGCGACATTCTAATCATATAGAAGATTTGACTTGCGAAACCAATGGAGCTGAATCGGAGGTCTCCAGACCTCGGACCCCTACAGGTAACGATCTGGTAACGATCTGTTGGCCTAAATCGAAAGAACCGAATTGGGTCGAAGATGCAGCGTGGAGCTGATGCAATTGTGGCTTGCTCTGTTACAGGTAGACCTAGCTCGGGCTAAGTAGTGGCAATGTTTGCTATTTGCGGTCATAGATTATATCGATGCTTAGTTGTGTATTAATTGTTATATCAGCGTGAAATGTTCGAAGCAAGTCCTGGAGTTCTTAGAGAGGAAAAGTAGTACCATATTCTGCATAGATGATTTGAATCGTAACACATATACTGCTTGCCCCAAAGATGTTACTAATGGTGTTCAGCTTCTTTCTAACATTGGATTTCTGAGAACTCCTTATTAAATGATTAAATATTAATGTCGTGTTAGACGATGGACGCAAGTTTAGCTTCGGTGGTCTCTTGGTTATTAATTCAAACATTGGCAAGATATAAAATATTTTTAATCAGAAAATCAGAAATTATTTAAGATATTTACGCATTGATTTCGTCGAACAATCGATTTTAGAAGGGAAACTAACAATAATTTAGATTTAAAATCGATTAGAATATCACAACGCTTAACTTCCAAGACATCGTTATTACTGATAGTTGAGAGAAAGTGCGACCTATGCCCGATTCATTCCTTTGGTGAAATAATTTTGATTTGGTACCCGGACAGGACATCGTAGGAAGTTTAGAGCGCGGCATGGGTAATTCAAAGTTTCGTAAATATGATTGTTGGTAGATTTTAGTATTGTTGAGATAGATAAGGGACAGGAAATTAGCGCCTCCATTGAGATTGATCGCGCTGGAATAATTTGTAAATTGACCCAATTTATTCAACACTGGCGCCAAACCTATTTCCTTAACCATCAAGGCCTGAGTTAACTATCGATAACAATCAGAATCTAAGAATTTTAAAGCATATGCTATTTTTTACATTTAGTAATTGATACTAAAAGCGCCGATTTTCTGACAATCTGGTGAAAAAATGAAAGTAGTTTTCTTACAATCGCAGCCCAAATCACTGAAATGGACTTTCAAAATGACGGTAATTCAAGATTATTGAAGGTAGTATGCGGGCAGACATTTCGTTCCACTTTCGCCCTTGTGTTCGAAACTGTAATTTAGGGAGTGACCGAAACGTTGTTGGTCTCGAAAGGAAAACGAGGTGTTGATCGGTTCGATATAAACTACTATCCAAACTGCGGATAGTAATTACTAAATTATTTAAAGCATAGTAAAATCAAAAGTTGCTAGCATCTGTAAAAAGTGGGGAAACCATAACGAAAATTGCAGTTTCAACAGCATTTTTGTGATTTCTATCCACTTTTAGATATTGGTCACTGAATTTGAATTTGACGAAAGTAAAAATATTTTTGAGTCTTGTGTTGCTTTCATTTTTCATAAATTGTTTATATTACAGGATCGAAATTCTATCAAATTTTTTCGTTGGTTAATGTTCAACAAGCAAACTCTTTATTTATTTATCGAAGAACCTTCAGTCTTGTATCATTTTGAAACCATCAATTAATTTACTTTCTGTTCATCCAATGGATATAATTGAATTTGCTTCAGAATTTCACTGTACGCAACATGTCATCCGCGTCGAGTAATAAATTGAAACCATTAAATGTGCAAACGATAGAGGTTGTAATAATTATTACAGTTATTAATCCTAGAAATGATATTACTTGGTAGACTTTGCGACGACTTCACGTTAGTTCCGACGGTGACTGGTATGCCATCCATCTGCAAAGTAGTGGAGACAACTTACCGTGCCTGAATTCTTCTTCAACCATAGACACAGACAAGAGTAAAAGAGGTTCGACGCATTGGGAGTTAAAATAAACAAAAATAAATTACCGTTTGATTTTCATGAATGGATATACATATATATATATATACGTTTATATAGTTCAGTTAATCAAAAAATTAAATTTAAGCGATATCCAAAAATTTAATAGAATTACTTTGTCATTTCCATACAACATTTTCCAAATTGTGTGTCTTCATGAGGAAATATTTATTTTCTGGTTTGTGTTTGTGTTTGTATTCTAAGTGTATGAGAATTTATTAATTCCGTTACTAAAAACGTTTTTTCTCTTGGCAATTCAAAATATCAAAATATCAGACGACGCACTTTCTAGGGAACTAATGTAGTGCGAATGACTTGCAGACATTGAAAATTTCGACTTAGAATTTGACTTTTAAAACTAAACTTAATGAATGCCCGCCATTATTGGCACGCATGCACTCCAACAACGATGTTTCACACTAAATGTCGGGTTGATTGCATAATTTCTTAATCGCTGTGCAGATAATGAACTCAAACGGTCATTTTTCCGCAAATGACGATTTGAAAAATTTGCATTGGCTGCGTACTTGTTTCGGCATGCAATCGATTTGAGATAGAAAACCATGCATCGTATTGCATAGTTGTTTAAATAGTGTAATTGTAATTGGTTTTTTTTTGTGTGTGTTTCTTTTGATATAATCGTAACCAAAACGAAAAACCAACA